>JASANC010000359.1:0-18450 GCA_030248135.1 Theristus sp. LFF4_11 | reverse complement strand
CATACCAGAAAAAAAGGACAAAGGGAAATAAGTAACACGTTTTTCAGAATAGGTTTTTCGTGTCTAGAGCGTATGAAAAATCGTCCGATGAGAATTTTTTCGCGGCTCCAAGCACAACTTTGGGTGTTCGTTTCGTGTGCACAGAACCAAGTTTGTGGCTTATACTATGCCCGCTGCAGGGCAGCGAGAAAGTTTGAAAAACGCGCGCGAGGGGAAAACGGCTCATATTATGCGTGATGCGCTGTCCGCTCGCTGACGCTCGCTCGCGCATCCGCATGATTAATGAAAGAGTTCATTTTGCTCTGCACACACTGTGGAAGACTGCTCGCAAACGAGTTCATTATTGCCGTTTCTTTTTTGATGCAAGAGCCGTCTGTCCGAAAACGGTTCATGCAAAAATACGTTTTTTTTCGTTTTCCTTAGCATTTGGTGTCTAACAAAATGATTCCAAAACAGTCTTTTGCAAATGCTGCAAACTGTTCACATGTACAACCTTGTAATGGTCTGGTTCTGGCTCAAACACTTTTTTTATCTCCGGCTCTTAAATTTGACAACCAACTAAATCTAAAAGCTGGCTCTTCGCTCTTGTATTAAACGGCTCATCCCACCCAAGGGGCCTGATTTTTAATGAGTGCGTGCTGTGAGACGATCTAAACAGCACTGAACAAACTTGAGTCGGTAAAACGTAAACGCCCTTCGGAGGTATTCGTCGTCAGCGGCGATGTTTCCATATCGATGTAAATACTCGTCGTTTCGCATGTCGCCATTTCGCACGTGCACTCCAATGAAATTGCACGATTGAAAGTCACTGTCATTTTTCGTTGCTATAGCGTTCCGATCAATGGTGTTTAACACCAGTTGAAAGCGTCTGTTGCATTCTTGCTGGATGAACGGATGGAACTGTCGAAACTGAGCGCGAATACATGCACGGGAAACCCGGTTTCAAACTGGAACCGACGCGGAATATTGTGCTTGCTTTTGAGTTCGTTTTGCTCGAAAAATTTACAATTGCGAACTGATATCAAACTGGCTGGTGACGGGAGCAACCACTGGCATGCCACAAGGGCACTAGACCTCGTGGCCTGGTGGTAGTGCGTTAGACTACATTCTGTGCGTTCGGGGGATCGAGCCCCGCCGAGCGGTAGGTGCTTAATGACAGAGAAAAACTCGATGGGCGCCCTACTCGACGACCTTCTGTACGCTGCTTTTGGTTAGCCCTGGCTAAAAACATGCCTAAAATTCAAACAAAAGCAAAAAACAACGAAACAAATTGCTACACAGGTCCATTAACCCATTAACGGAAAATGCACTTGCGCATTTAGTGAGTCGTCGTCTTTTCTATGATTTGAAAACGGGTTCCTGATATGGTCCGAACGAAAATAAGCGTGTGCAGCGAGGTAGCCAAACAATGAATAATTATAACAATTCGACAATTGCAAAAAGCCAGGCATCGCGGCGTGCGCCACCTGTTCTGCGAGTTTCTTCGAGCGAAGATAAGCTGCAAAAGTGGCGACATTAGTTGCGCTGAACTTATTTAATAAAAGTTAAGTAACTTCGAGTGCAATGTTGGATTCGTGTGTAAGCAATACACAATATTTGTCATTAAAATAAAAGTTCCAAAACAATTAAAAAATAACAACCGACTGTTCTTGCTTCGCGCAACCGACCAAACCGGGATCAGTGACAGATTCGCAAAAATATCAGCAAGATGACGAATCGTGAGCGAATCTTCAGACAGATAAGCGCGTTTGTCGGGTGCATGGTTTGCCGCAATGCCGTACAACGACGCGTAAACGAACATTTGGTTGCCCAGGCGACCGCCGGCAGTTTCAGCGGTCACAAACGTCTCAGACTTTCCACCTGTGGACCCGCTCTGACAGTCTGCAAATTGTTTATTTTAACAGCACTTGTTTGTACGACTGACCCGTGCCTACGGCCCGTATTTGACAAATACAAATGTATGCAGATTGATTTGTTATCGATTGTTTTTCGAAGCGTACAGAACGCCACTGAGTATGGCGCCCATCGAGTTTTCTCTGTCATTAAGTGCCTATACACCCCGTCGGCGAAGCTCGATCCCCCGAGAGCACAGACAAGAGTCTATCGCAATACCACCAGACCACGAGGGTGACACGAGATCACACTGTTCGCAATTGGCCAGACCTACACACCTGCAAATCCAACCCACATTTAAGGATTTTAAGGATTACCTTCTTTCCACTGTCTGCTCAACATTTGCAGAAACCAGATTGCCCCTAAACAATTAAAACAGGCGAAAACGGCGTTTCTGACGGTCATCCTTTTTCGACGGGAAAGCCACGAACCACAAAAAATTCGTGCTAACAATGGTGGTAGTAATCTCTGTTTAGCTCTAGGCATAGTAATTGTTCTTTATGTTGAATAATTTTAACTCGTTTGTGTTTGTTTGAGTCATAAAGTCTGAATTTCTGCATGAAGAAAGCATAGAGTCTTGTCGTAACTGTTTTTTTGCTGAAAAACCTCAAACTCAACATGCCTAAACCTGAAAACTGTACAATTTATAACGCAGTTACATACATGTGCGCAGTTGCATAAAAATTCAAACACTTTCAAATGCACAACACAGCCATTGAGATGCTCAGAAACTCTGTGCGTTTCATCGTGTTTTTTTCACATTATTTTAGTGTTTTTGTGTCCGTGTGCACGGAGAATGTTATCACGAAATAAAGCTGAACTTTTGAACAAAAATCACCACGTTTGTTTCCGTGTTCATATAGCAGACATCGCATGTGGTAATTGTGTGCAATAAAAACGTTTTCTTGTTCCTCAAACTCTGAATAGAAAGACAGATATGCGAAAAGAAATGTAATTACCCGGCAGAAGAGTAACGGCCGAAAAAAAGTCGTCACTACAGGAGAATGTGCAGGTTGTATTTGTGTCAGGCTGAGGCAGTCGATTAAGGGGAGAGAAAGGTAAAATGGAGGGGTTTCCTGAACTTTTTCCTGATTTATTTTTGCGTTGCTGATAAAAACAGGAGGGAAGGACTTTCACATTTTAGCACCACGCACGCACACTTCTAGCAATTCATCTTATAATTCATCTCAATTCATTTTCTTGAGAAAAAAGCGTTTTTTTGAGTCACGTCAAGATGATTTGTGGTAAATAAAGACTGGATCGAGCAGACAATTTGCCACAAACTCCACGACTGGAAATGCTTAGACAATATGGGCACGGTTGGTTGCTCTGTAGACTTTGCATGATTATGATCGCTCTAAACTCCACCTGCAGCTAAAGCGGCATTCATGAAACAGTATTTAGTGACGCGTAGCTGTGTTCATGAGCGCGAGGCTACGAGTCACTAAATACTGCTTAATGAATGCCCCTTAAAGTGCTCCAATGAATCTGAAATGAGATTAAACTAAATGAATGAACAAAAAACTAAAGTTTTTAACTGCAAACTGAAACCATTAAAATATCGTTTATCAACCAAAAATTCGTTGCCACTGTGGGAAGAGGTCGTAACTGTTGCTACAAAATACGACACAAAAAAGTTTCGCTGCACCACGCTTTTGCCTTCTAGCCGCAATTCAATAGCAGCAGCACTTTAGTTTAGATCACAGTTATACTTTCCATCCCATACTTCTCATTTTCTCCAGGTTTCTTCAAGTCGCACTTTGAATTCAGACGGTTCAGCCAACCAAAATATAAATTTTGTGCGGATATTTTACTGGGTTGCAAATTTCGGGAAATCGTTTTTGAATAAGTTGGTGACATTTCCACCAAAAAATGTATTTTCCCTCATGAATTGCGATGTGCATCCTTGCGGTTTGTTTGCACGGCTATCAAAACATTTGAAAAATCTCATCTCAACTTCATGTACCACTTTGAATGAAATGGAGGTTACAGAAATAGCATCTACCGCAATTCGTTTTTCTGCCAAAATATGCAAAAATGCAACATAGTGTCTCTATTTTTCCAGATTCAGTGTTTTCGTAAAAAAAGGTGCACCCATACCACTACAAAGTAAGTGAAAGTTTCTGGTTGCATACAGGGCACCTCAAACAACACACACATTATCAAGTAAGCTCATTTATTCTGTGCGACACTATTTCATGAGCCACCCGGTACATGCATTACGGGGTTCTTCGTGTTTTCGCACGTAATAGTCCGCAAGAAATCGCTCTATTTGTCGCAGCTGTAAACCATTATTTCGTCACCAAATTGCCGATTAGCCGCTCTTTTTCCTTTTCTGCTTCTTTTCAAGGTTTTATTTTGCTTGCACGTGTTCAAACTACGTACAATGTATTTCTATGTGAAAGCAGTTATCTGGGTACCTGTCTCAACAGTGAAACAAAACCAACAACATTTGAACATATTTTTGACACACTCGCTATTGGCCGCACCTTGTAGCACACGACCAATCAGCGAAACTGATGAAACGTAGTCAGCCATATTGCAAGAAACGGTTCGCGTTTTAATGGTAAACAATGTTACACACACGGATTGAAACAAACAACAACTACATGCAAACGAGGCTAATAATACGGAATCAGCATAAAACCGGATTTCTTGTTGCGTTGAAGATTGAAAAAAATTTGAATAAATTTCGCGCGTCACAGGATATCATTTCATGAAGTCTTTTCAGTCGTAGTGTCGCCTTTCTACAGTGTATATGTAGGTATTTCGACACGCTCTTCGCTCGATAGTGGTCTTGAATTCAGCGCGCTAATTATATTGGTGTGGTTGAGCATGACACTAAGAAAACGGCACAAACCGAACCAGAAATCGTTTCAGTTGGATATGCGATTGTTGATAACTTTTTTGCTGTTATAAATTCTCCTTCTGCCCTCTCATCAATGCACAGGGTGTTGCAAAAACCTACAATGGGCAGAGTGGCTCGAGTGTTCTCGAGCCTCTTTCAAGGTTTTGGTCTGAAATTTCTTAAAAAGAGTTGTTTGCAATTGATTAAATGTCATTTGAAAATTTACAAGCACAGCAACGGTTTGAAGTCCAGAATCGTTCATTTCACACGCTATTTGTTGACGTTCCTGTCGATTTTTCAGTTGTGTGTTTGCTCTTTCGAATTTAAGAAAAGTGTCACAGCTGCAGATTATCACTGCTGGTTTTTTTTTCAGAGGCTGAAAAAATTGGGATGTATTCGAATCGAAACTCATATCAGTTCAGTTCAGTTTTATTCTGCAGTGCACGGCATAATACCAAAGAGTAAGACACCATGAGTAGGCAAGCCAAAAACTCATGAAAAAACGGAATTTTTTTTCACGACTTCTTTGTCACTTGAAGCAATATTTTGGCATTTTACAGACCAAAAAATGGATTAACAATGGAGAACAATAGAAAACTGTTTTCAGAAGTTTTTAAGGAACGACGCACGTTTTTTGCACTCGTGATATATCTGATTCGCTTTAGACCACGAAACAAGCATGAATTTGTCCGTTTTTCACTCTCGAGTTAAAAGTGTTGCCGAGCATGAAATTTTCAGAGTTTTCAAACAAATTTCTTTCTACACAATCAATGGCAAACATTGTTCCAAATTTCATGCCAAAATGTGAAATCAAACTCGAGAACGAGTCATTTGGCCCATTGTGGTTTTTGCAACACCCTGTAGATCGATCGACTCCATAGCTGTGACGATTTTTGCTCAATGATTTCCCAGTTCAACCAACCAACGGTTGTCTCGTCTGAGCGGCGCGCGGTTTCCAATTTCGGCGAATCAAATTCTAAAAATAACATAAACTACGCCACGACCATACACAGGGAGGAGTGAGTTCTCGCCTTGAATTTCTTGCGCTTAATTAAGCGCGATTCTTGTTTTGTGCGCACAGAATCAGAGACTCGAATTTTTTTCAAACCTCCACATTGTGGATTATTGTTCAAGATTACTACAGTATGTCAGTCAAGTCAGCAGGGGCCTTTGCGGAGCTTTTCATTCGTGCATGCTGTTTTTGGTGTCTTGACACGACCTTGCCGCAAGAATATGGTACATATCATGCAAAACTTGCTCTTTCGTTTAGTAATTCTCATTTCCGATCTAGGTTTGCTGAATTTCTGCTGAAAAATTGTTGCTAAATCGTGCATGATGAAATGATTGTAGATGCCGCTATTGATTTGTTTGACGGAACACAATCTAGCGCAAATTTTAAAAGTCTGACGTTTCCGTTCTGCTCCAAACAAACAGTAATGAACGATGTCTGGAATCAAAATTAGAGGCACAAATTCAAATCACGTGTGTTTACAATACCTGTCAGAAAGGTGTTTTCTCCTTTTTGAACCTGGTTTATTTTGTTATGGAAAACTGGATTTGTTCAGTTCTTTTTTTTATTTCTGCAATTTTTGATTAGCGATTCATTTTTACTGCCCGGATGTGAAGCAATCAATCATTATTCCATGTCCCAAAACTAGAGGTCCATCATTCCTTGACCATGAAGAGCGCAAAAAGGGAACGGAAAAGGAAGTGCACATGCATCACTAATACCCGCCACACTATACAACTTTATTCATTTTTTTATTTGTTTTTCGGCTCAATTTTTCGTCGTGAAAATCAGTAGATTCAGAGTTGTATCAAAGAATGCCTGCACTTTCTTTCCTGATTGCATGACTATTTAGAAAATAAATTATTTGAAAGCATCCCAATGGGAATGAACAAGTGGACGAACCGCAATGTGTACATCTAAAAAAATGGTAAAAGCGCCTTGAAATATCGCATTCCGAAAACGCTAAAGTAAAAACACTGCTGTTTTTCACAGACAAAACACTCCAAATAAAAAGACTCTGTTTTGGCTGTGGAATTGTTCCTGTCGCCCGTATTAAACGCAAAACACAGCAACTGAAAATTTCAGAATTCCAATCGCTAAGCCATAGCGCTGCACATTGTCGATTTGCTTGGGAGGCTCATACAGCAAAAACTATCAGGTGTCCTCGAACGCATTTCGTTTCATTCGAACGCCGCATTCAAATTTTGTGAAGTGAGAATTAGCAATACTTTTCACAGTTCTCAAGATTTCGTTTTTATTGGCTGTTCTGGCAGCGTATGGCCGTATGCATACATGTGGCAGTTGCTAGCTGATTTAGCCATTGCTGTCTGGGTAACGCGAACTGCATGTAAACTTTTTGCGAACTTTTTGTCGTCAAAAATTTCCAGACGTTCGAAGTTTTGCCACTTATTTTTTCTTGTTTTTTTGTTGCTGTAGGCTTTTCAGACACCACTTCAAAAAGTTTAGGAACATTCTAAAACCATCTGCAAAAGTTACATAATACCTACGTACCATTGCAGTTACATTTACACAAAAAAAAACAACTCCACTTGCCGAATAATTTCAAACGCCAGTCGACAGCAATGCTGTCCATTCTTGTGACTACGACCACTCTGCTCGGTTCAGTGAGCGCAGTGCCTGCTGACGAAGACACGTTTTACAAAGGCCCGAAGATAAACGCCATCCAAATCAAGGGCGATATCATACTCGGCGGCTTGTTCCCGGTGCACACGCACGTCGCCGGACGCACGGATCCGTGCGGCAAAATCTCGGGAGGTGAGCGAGCGTTCAGCAAACTATTATCAATTTGTCAGGTTCTGCGACTCAATGGGTTTGCAGACGTGAAAGGAAACTAGATTCATTCTTATGTGACAATTCAAAGTTGCCGGAGTAATCCGGCCCTAATTTAAGGGACTCGGATCAACTTTGTCAATTTTGAATTCCCGCGTTATGCAGGAAACTGTTTTGGAAGCTATAAAAACAAGAGTTTTTTAAAATTGATAAAGTTTTGTTTCTGCGACCACGTGTCTTAATCAAAAGACCGCCTGTAGCGCGCGGCGTCCAGCGGGTGGAAGCGATGCTATACGCGATCGACGAGATCAATCGAAACGCGGAATTGTTGCCCGGCACGAAACTCGGAGCGCACATACTGGACACGTGCGGCAGCGCATCGCACGCACTGAATCAGTCGCTCGAGTTTGTGCGCGACCAAATGAGAATCGGTATGAAATGGTGAACGTTTCCTTTTGCTATTATCAGTTCCCATTTCCTATTTCCCATTCCTATTGTTCGTCTATTGTCGATTGACTATCGTTGCTTTTGTTTTAGTATTCGCTGATTGGTTGCCGCTCAGCTGAAAATTCTCATTCCGCCACAACTTTTGTTGGTATTCGTCATTGTTGTGGGCGCAGCGACTCATCAAGAAATTACTGGATATTATTAAGAATGATCGAATATTATTGCAAACTGACATCGTGTGTTTTGTTTTTTTGCGAAATATCAGTGATCCGATCAACCAAGAAGAATGCGAAATCTGTGCAGGCCAAAACGATGCCTCGAACTACGAATGTCGCGACGGCAGCTATCCGAGTTTGTCGCAATCTCCGCAGCCGGTCGCAGCCGTTGTCGGCGGCTCATACAGCGGTGTCAGCATTCAGGTGCACTTTTCAAACATGCACACGACAATATAGGTAGCTTTTTTTGGAAACTGTCTTTTTTGTTGAAATTCAGGTTGCTAATCTGTTGCGGTTGTTCCGCATCGTCCAAGTCAGTCCGGCGTCGACGAACGCCGACTTGAGCGACAAAACGAAATACGAATACTTTGCGCGAACTGTGCCGTCCGACAATCATCAGGTCTGGCAAACTTTGAAAACACAAACTACAGTACATGTATTTGTTTTTTAAAACGTGTTTGAGACGGCAAACTGTGTTCAGCAAATTGTGTACGACGAGTGCGCAGCTCAACACATCGGAAAAACGACGAAATTTGTCTTCTGTTGAACTATTTGCCACTCAGCATGCTTGTTTAAGCCTGAAACGCGCTGAATACAGAGCTCGCGAAAGAATTGAGAAGGATCGGAGTTGCTAGTGAACTTAGTGAACTAGTAATTTAGCACAAATTGGTTGTTTTTTGTGTTGAACCAAACCCAATGCATGCGTTACTCCTTACTTACTACTCTTATTCAAAGTTTCGCATGCTCAATTATATTCTGCGACAATAAGTGACACGTTTCAACAAACATGCTTTATGACAATTGCAATTGCATTATTGCAATGAAGCATATTAGGCGCAAGCAATGGCCGACATCGCGGCGCACTACGGCTGGACGTATGTGACCTTGGTGTACTCGGCCGGTGACTACGGGGAACTCGGAGCGGAGGCGTTCAAGAAAGCCGCCCGAAAACAGCACATCTGCTTGGCTGCGGAGCTGAAAATCTCACGATACAGTCAACTAGCGGAATTCGTCACACAGGTGCGCGTACAATTGTATTACAGAACGCTGAGAAAAACGCAGCTAGTTTGGCTACTATTATTGTCGTTTCAGAAAGTTTCGAGGCACAAACGCTTCACGCTCTGGGAAAAGACGCGCAGTTAACACCGTTTGCAAATAAGAGTGGGGGGGGGGGGGTCTGCGCTACATGGGAAAGTTTTCAAACCAAGGGTGCAGGGACATTCTACTAATCAAGGCGCTTCAGGTTTACCCCCTGAGTACCCCCTGATTATGCCTATAAAGGTCGTTTTTAGGGCACGGAAGTTAAAAAACCCTCGATTTTTTGCGATTTTTCGCAAAGTGTACCTTTTTAGCCCTACCGTATCTCGTAGTTGCACAGTTTCTGGAACCTCACACAGTATTCACGTGAAAGATCTTGCGGAGTTCTTTAAGACCCTGTATCAATGAGCCCTTGCAAGGGGGTCCCTGAGGCGCTACGACGCTAGTTAAAATTACTTTTTTTTAAAAATTACGCTATTTTTTTTAAACATTTTTTGAGCTCATAAACACAATTTTTCGATTTTCATTTTTGGTTCTACAAGGGGGTTTTCGGGGTCGCTGAATTCGAATCTGATCTTAGATTTTTGCCCCGGGCATTTTTTTCTCTAAAATTGGGCAAAAACACATTTTTTTGCGTTTTCCAGTGTTTTTTGGTTTTAATTTTTAATTTTAAGTGCGGATTTTTTTAACAAAGCTGTTTTACAACAGCCTTACAACCGCTGTATCGGAATCAGTTTTGATATTTTGCAACTGACCACTTGCCCACCCAAAAAATGGGTAAAAAGTTGATTTTTTTGCTTTTTGCACACGTTTTCGTTTCACAGTAAAAAAATCAAATTAGAAACAACTTGTAATTTTAATTTTTAATTCTACATAGAGGGTTTCGGGGTCGCTGAATTCGAATCTGACCTTAGATTTTTGTTCCGGGTTTTTTTTTTGCTCTAAAAGTTGGGCAAAAACACATTTTTATGCGTTTTTCAGTGGTTTTTTGTTTTAATTTTTAATTTTAAATGCGGATTTTTTTTAACAAAGCTGTTTTATAACAGCCATACAACCGCTGTATCTTAATCTGTTTTGATATTTTGCAACTGACCACTTGTCCATTTAAAAAAATGGGTAAAAAGTTGATTTTTTGCTTGTTGCACACGTTTCGTTTCACAATGAAAAAATCAAGTTAGAAACAACTTGTAATTTTAATTTTTAGTTTTCCAGGGAGGTTTTCAAGATCGCTGAATTCGAATCTGACTTTAGATTTTTGCCCCGGGCTTTTTTATTGCTCTAAAAATGGGGCAAAAACACATTTTTATGCGTTTTCCAGTGGTTTTGCCCAATTTTTAGAGCAAAAAATGCCCGGGGTAAAAATCCAAGGTCAGATTCGAATTCAGCGACTCCGAAACCCCCTCTGTAGAATTAAAAATTAAAATTACAAGTTGTTTCTAAACTTATTTTTTCTGTGAAACGAAATAGTGTGCAAAAAGCAAAAAAATCAACTTTTTACCCATTTTTTGGGTGGGCAAGTGGTCAGTTGCAAAATATCAAAACTGATTCAGATACAGCGGTTGTAAGGCTGTTATGAAACAGCTTTGTTAAAAAAATCCGCACTTAAAATTAAAAATTAAAACAAAAAACCACTGCAAAACGCATAAAAATGTGTTTTTGCCCAATTTTTAAAGCAAAAAAATGCCCGAGGCAAAAATCTAAGGTCAGATTCGAATTCAGCGACCCCGAAACCCTCCATGTAGAATTAAAAATTAAAATTACAAGTTGTTTCTAACTCGATTTTTTTACTGTGAAACGAAAACGTGTGCAAAAAGCAAAAAATCAACTTTTTACCCATTTTTTGGCTGGGCAAGTGGTCAGTTGCAAAATATCAAAACTGATTCCAATACAGCGGTTGTAAGGATGTTATAAAACAGCTTTGTTAAAAAAAATCCGCACTTAAAATTAAAAATTAAAACAAAAAACCACTGGAAAACGCATAAAAATGTGTTTTTGCTCAATTTTTAAAGCAAAAAAATGCCCGAGGCAAAAATCTAAGGTTAGATTCAAATTCAGCGACCCCGAAACCCCCTATGTAGAACTAAAAATTAAAATTACAAGTTGTTTCTAATTTGATTTTTTACTGTGAAACGAAAACGTGTGCAAAAAGCAAAAAAAAATCAACTTTTTACCCATTTTTTGGGTGGGCAAGTGGTCAGTTGCAAAATATCAAAACTTATTCCGATACAGCGGTTGTAAGGCT
Source organism: Theristus sp. LFF4_11 (assembly GCA_030248135.1). Lineage (NCBI taxonomy): Eukaryota > Metazoa > Nematoda > Chromadorea > Monhysterida > Xyalidae > Theristus > Theristus sp. LFF4_11. Next base: position 6,967 of record JASANC010000359.1, on the reverse strand, counting down.
GTTGTAAAACAGCTTTGTTAAAAAAATCCGCACTTAAAATTAAAAATTAAAACCAAAAAACACTGGAAAACGCAAAAAAATGTGTTTTTGCCCAATTTTAGGGCAAAAAAATGCCCGGGGCAAAAATCTAAGATCAGATTCGAATTCAGCGACCCCGAAAACCCCCCTGTAGAACCAAAAATGAAAATCGAAAAATTGTGTTTATGAGCTCAAAAAAATGTTTTTAAAAAATAGCGTAATTTAAAAAAAGTAATTTTAACTAGCGTCGTAGCGCCTCAGGGACCCCCCTTGCAAGGGCTCATTGATACAGGGCCTTAAAGAACTCCGCAAGATCTTTCACGTGATTATTGTGTGAGGTTCCAGAAACTGTGCAACTACGAGATACGGTAGGGCTGAAAAGGTACACTTTGCGAAAAATCGCAAAAAATCGAGGGTTTTTCAACTTCCGCACCCTAAAAACGACCTTTATAGGCATAATCAGAGGGTACTCAGGGGGTAAACCTGAAGCGCCTTGATTAGCAGAATGTCCCTGCACCCTTGGTTTAAAAACTTTTCCATGTATCACGGAATGTTCCTAGGCCCCCCCACTCTTATTTGCAAACGGGTTAAAACATCAATGCGACGGCGCTGAAAATTTGAATTGCCGCGCAATTTTTGAAACGTTAAAACACCGGCAATCATATGCGCACAGATAATCGAATCGAGTGTCGGTGAGAAAGACAACCGTACCGGCGCCCGTGTCGTTGTGCTGTTCACGAGGAATGAACACGTGCAACTGCTGCTGCGGGAGGCGCACGCACAGCACACGCACCAACGGCACATCATTTGGCTGGCCAGCGAGGGATGGGTGCGTCGTTTGAACCTATGATGGCCCTATGATGCTGATTGGTTGATGGTACACCAGACACGTGCAGTGTGGTGCAGGCATTGCTCCGCCTTCATACAGAATGCATACATCAAACAACGCGGATGTGCCTAATCAATCAAATCAGCTGTTAATAAAGACCTTCAAAATTTTACCAGCGCCCCTGTGCTCCAAAAAAGACTAAAAGCATGTTCAGTCACAAAGTGGCTTTGCTTTGATTGTCAACCAACCAAACAACCCGATACACTCGGTCAACTCACTGTAGTCGAGTGTATCGAGTGTATCGCACACTCTGCATTCTGCAAAAAAAGCGCCAAGTTTGAAAAAAACAGAGGCAACCACACTTCACCGGAGTTTCGCTTCCACTTCTCTATTGTGGATTTATTCAAACGTGTCCGGACTAAAATGACGTTATTTGCTTTAAAAACGCCAGCTTGTCAAAGTAGAGGCACTAAACTTTTAGTTTGGTGTGCCTGATTCGACATTCACCATTTATTTACGAAAAGAAATCGGCTAAACGGAAAGCCTGATTTGCTTGGAACGGCAAGCGCATTTTTTGGCGTCACATGACGTCATTTCAGTGGGACACGTTTAAAAAATAGGTCATTACATTTTCACAATCACCGTCGCAGGAGATGCAACCGGCGACGACGCGACAAATCGAGCAAACTGCCGAGGGTGCGCTCATTCTCACACTCGAATCGCAGCGAGTCTTCAACTTCGAGTCGTATTTTCGCTCGCTCCGCCCCGGTTCGGTGGAGTTCCGACGAAATCGTTGGCTGCGAGAATATTGGATCGAACATTTCCGCTGTGAGTTCGACTCGAAAAACGACTCGAGCGACTGTCGACAGAAACGACTGACGGCGTCTGAGTTCAAGCCGGATAATAAGGTGAAGTGTAATTGCTAGGAACGCACAAGGCGGAGACAGCACAGACGAAAATTTTCCTGTTGTAATTTGTATTCGATAGACTTTTTCATTGAATTCATGAATTTCAAAAGATGTCGTGGTTTTGATGATAGACAAAACGCTAAAACTGGTAAAAACTGAGCGTTTCGGACGGGAATTGAACCCGGTTGTCACACGTGACCGGCGCGGATGCTAACCACTATACTACCGAGGAAGTCCTCTAGCATGCTTTAGTGTTGTTACAGTTTCCTTTAGGTTTTTACATCCACAATAGGGTGTTTGATTAAGTTGCTCGAAATAGTGCTGTGAAGTTTAAATAAAACGCAGCAAAAATGAACCATTTTTAAAAGCAATTCGTAATCGTAATTCAAAAACGTTTTATTGCAGATTCAATTCGTAATCGACGCCGTGCAAGCACTCGCGGTTGCGCTACACAGCAAGTGGTACAAATCATGCTACAGCCGTTCCCTACAGCAGCCGGGAGCATGGCCGAAATGGACGGAAAAAATTGAATGTGAAGATCTGAAGCATATCGACGGACACGATTTCTATCAGAACTTTTTGCTGAATGCAACTTTTCAGTGTGAGTTACGCCTGATGCCTGTCAGTCAGGTAGCTCGGTCAGCTGATTGTTGTTGTTCTTTGCTGCCACTGCGGATAAGTGATTCATATCGTTGCGGAAAACCTTTGCAAATCAACCAACCAATCATCGGTATTATTGCAGCATCCGGCTCCGAACAAAACAACCCGAAGAACTTCACTTTCACCGAACACGGCGACGGTCCGGCATATTACCGCATTTTGAACTACCAAAAGAGCCCCGATGACGGCTCCTATGATTATGTGACGGTTGGCCAATGGTCAAATGGCGAACTGATTATGGACGACGACAAAATGTTTTGGAACATTCAGAAAGCATCGCCGATTGGTAAGAATTTCGTTGACATTGAGCGAAAGTTCCATTCAATTTTGGTGAATTCCATCCATACCCGCGCGATGGTGTGGGGTACCGATGTGTGCAGCCCGCAAGAACTAAACTGAGAGTTTTGCTTTATTGCACCGGCTGCCTTGCAAATGCGCACAGCCCTCAAAATGGTGCACAGCTTTAAAAGTGGTGCACGCATAGCCCTCAAAATAGTGCACAACTCTAAAAGTGGTGCACGCACAGCCTTCAAACCGGGGTGTCGCCAAAATGCCTCAGCAAAGATTTCCTGCGGGCTGCACACCGGTTTTGAGGGCTGCGCACATTGCGGTACCCCACACCGTCGCGCGGATGATTCCATCACCGCAAAGTGCTCTAGACTCAGTAGACCGTTTCATTTGCGACTTACAGCTGCGAACGGTTCTTCACCATCGACGGTGCCGCGATCCGTCTGCTCGATGCCGTGCGACGTCGGCTGCTTCAAAGAAGCAACCGGCATGGGATCTGCCTGCTGCTGGGCGTGCATGTGAGTCGCCCGCACTCGTCCGCTCTCCCTTCTGATTCACTGTTTACTGTTGAAAATCAGAATTTCACAATTCTAGTTCACCAGCTCAGCGTCGATCTGTCGTCGCTCATACATTTCACTCGTTTTGGGTTTTGAAAAACAAACCCAATCAGCGAATACATGCTAAAAAAGGTGTCCGAACAGATATGTCCGGTGCCCTGTGTACACCTGAGTGTCCCGGAAATATAAAATTACCAGCACCGCAGTCATCATCGTTTAGAGCCACTTTTGTTTCCGATGACACGGTCACAGTGCGCGCGGGACATCCAAGCGGACGGGACCTACCGGACAGCTTTTTTCACCGTGTAACAGCAGTTCCTCCTTCCATTGTAGTCCTTGTCTGCCGCACCAGTACCTGATCAACGAGACCGAATGCCGCGACTGTACGTGGACGACATGGCCGACCGAACACCGCAACAGCTGCGAGGCGCTACGTCTGCAGCACATGCGGTGGGACACCGCGTACAGTGTGGTGCCCGTCATCGTGTCCGTCACCGGCATCATGCTCACCCTGATGGTCAGTATTTCGCAGCGTGTTGCTCGTTTGTACAATAGTACAAATAAAAAAGTAGTGTCTGGAATGGTGTGTCCTGGTCCGCCACTAAGCGTCCTGTTCTCGGACATAAAAGTTAGCTGCATAAAAAGCCGAGGGCCGCGTCGCCACTCACTGCTGATGAGAGCCACTTTTAGTTTCCGGACACCGGGGCGGACACATTCCGACGGACAATACAGGCTGGCGGACAGGACACCGGACACCATTCCGGACATTTTTAGTCAGCGTGTAGTGCTGTTAAAACGTTCTAAGATGATTGATATCGTTTTTTACAGGTCATCTGCGTTTACGTCAAATACGCCGACACACCGGTCGTCAAGGCGAGCGGTCGTGAGCTCTCGCACATTCTGCTGTTGGCCATGTGTCTCTGTTATGGTGAGTTGAGCAAAGAAAACTTGAAAAACTGTGAGTTGCTTGAAAAACACTGTATATGGCATTAATCCGAAATGCACAGGCATTCAAACATGCGTTAATCAATAATACGTTGCAATCTGATTGGCTGCCTGCGTACCAACACGATGCCGACAAACAATGTGCCGCGACAAGCTCAAAATAAAAACTGTTGTGCACCACCCCAAACAGAAGTTATTATCGCAGGTCTGACATTTGTGCTGCTCTCCAAACCGACCGCTCTACTCTGCGCAGTCCGGCGAATCGGAATCGGCCTCTCATTTTCGCTGTTGTACGCGTCAATGCTGGTGAAGACAAACAGAATCTATCGAATCTTCAACAACCGAAGCAATGAACGCCCGCGCTACATATCGCCGTTGAGTCAGGTGTGCGAATTTCAGATTTCCGACAAACGTGTTTGATATTTGAGCACGTTCTCACAGTTTTTGTTGTTGTTGTTGTTGGGATTTTTAGGCGATGTTTTTAGCCAGGGCTAACCCAGAGAAGCGTACGGAACGCCATTGAGTATGGCGCCCATCGAGTTTTCGTCTGTCATTAAGTGCCTATACACCCCTCGGTGGGACTCGATCCCCGAGCACGCAGACTGTAGTCTAACGCACTACCACCAGTGCACGAGGGTGACAATTCTGACTGACACCACATTCTGGCTTGAGTGATACGGTGTTTGTTGTGCTGGCTGATTAAGTGATTTACTCACATTGATTCACGTATAGCTGCTATTCGTCGAAGTTTTCACAGCTTTGAGGCTGATTTGGTGTGCGTTTTCGTTCGGCTAAAATGATGTATCACTAAACTTGCTGACGAAATTTGAGACAAAGGTCTTTTTCAAGGTCGTCATCACCGGATTGCTCGCTTCGGTGCAGCTGATTGGTTCGTGCACTTGGCTGCTGATTCAGCCGCCCGCTGCAGAGCAGTTCAGTCCGGGCCCGAAGCAGCTGGTGTTGAAGTGCAACGTCGAGGACCGCTGGTTCCTCGTGTCGCTCGGCTACAACGCGCTGTTGATCGTCGCTTGCACTGGCTTTGCGGTGCTCACCAGAAAGGTGAAAGAATAATGCACATGTTCGAGCACTTACTGACATGCAGATGCACCTGTGCACTTATTATCGATTCAGTTCGCTTCAATTTTCGGAAGCAAATAAAAAAACAGCGGTATCTGCATTGTTTTCAGATAAAAAAGGCTGTTTTTGCTGAACAAAAAATTCAAGCGCACATGTGAATCGATAAATATACGAACAAGTACAATACATCATGTCTCTGGGGGATGCGGTATTTGATCGAGTCTTTCTTGTCCAAGCAAACTGTTTTGTGTATATCACCACAGCGGCTTTTCAGAGATTAGAAAACGTTTTTGTTCAAACACACACGCAGGTGCCAGAGAACTTCAACGAAACGAAATTCATCGGTTTTACGATGTACACCACGTGCATCATCTGGCTTGCGTTTGTGCCAATCTATTTCGGCACCGGCACGGACTTCCAGGCGAGCTGTTTTGCCGTGCCAGATGAGATCATTGATTCTCTCGTTAGCATAAAACGAGATCCGGGAAACAAACACGTTGCGGTTCAATTCTTGAATCCGAAATACATCACGGACATCTGTGTTCATTATCGGCACAATTTGCGCGAACAGAACTGGAAATTTCTTGGTCAGTTTGAAGTGAAGGTTTTCAAGGATAGGAGTGCCTGGGAGAAGAAAGAGAATGACAACACAAAAAAGATGCTGGGACGTCTTGTGACTGAATACGGCATTGACAAGCGTGACGTCAAACAATGGACACTCCAAAAAATCTGGTGCAAATTTCCAGATTTCCCATCTGGCGTTGTCAAGACATACTGGGAATGGAACAAGTTGCTCAATCAAGCGTCGAAGATGACTGGACCCCCTGCATTGGCTTCGGCTACGCAGCCGTTGCCTACCGAGGAGGTTGCCAGCTCGTCAAACAGCGGTGAGTGCAGTGGTGCGCCACTCTTGCGCGCGGAGTCGTTTCCGGCGCTGGTACCTGAAGCTGCAACGACACGTTCACCACTTTTGGTCACACCGAATATGAGCATTGTGCGCAGTAACCTTGTTTATCTGATCGGCAAACCCAAAGATGATTAGTGTTTATTAGGTGTTTTAGTGACTGATGTTTCAGTGACAGGTGATTTGTTTCTGTTGATGTGTTGTTCTATGTTCGGTCTTCTGTAGGTCCTTGAAATATTCCGAGCACTATAGTATTCTACGACAATAAATAAAGTTGAAAAGCTGTTAACGTCAATGTAGCCAGTGTCGGACTATGCGCACCACCTTGTGGTATTCCTTGAATTTGTTGAAAAAGACAACTGCCAAATGTGGCGTATGTTTCAGTCACACTTTCTCGAATCAGTTGTTTCAGTTCAGGAATTCTTAAACAGACTTGAAACCAATCCGATTTAGAATCCCTGAACGACACCAGTTTGTGTCTAACACAAACAAATTCCTCTCTACACACGAGATCAACTAGATAATTAATTGAATCAAAAATTATATTGTGTGGTAGTGAAGGAAACAGTGTACTGAAATCAGCTGCACCAACAGATGTAATGTGTTTTATACTTTGAACATGTTTGAGTGCTTCTAGTGAACCGTCAACTGCCCAGTATGATGAAATGCCACCTCTATTCTTTGAAACCTCACAGTATTTCTTCACTCTTGTTTTCAAGGCCGATAAAATACGGTGAACTAAAAGGCATATCGGCTTGGTTGATGATCTTGATGCACCACA
>JASANC010000354.1:0-36686 GCA_030248135.1 Theristus sp. LFF4_11 | reverse complement strand
TTATCTAAAAATGCGTGAGACGCATATAAAAGGAGGAATATGGCCTTGTGTAAGCAGTGAAAGACTTGGCTCGACAACGCTTTTCAAGTCTCTGATGTGGTACACACGGATACAAGTACATAAGAGTCATATTTTTGCGCCGTTTATTTATGATTTCGGTTGCACATGGCAACCCTCGTGCTTTGTATTGTAGACAAATGACCTTTCACATTTGCGGATTTCGGGCATTTAGCGACCACTAAAACTACTAAAATAACAATCAGACTTTAGCTCGCTGACACTGGTTTGTTCAGGACAAATTGTATCGCAGAAGCATTGCGGAACGCAAGGTCTCCTGTGGCAAAGGCAATGACTCACGGGACAGACGGTTTATCCTGCCACACTAGTTGAAGGTGACACCGGTAACAAAGGTGAAAATCAACGGAAGACAACTCCTTTTTGTCACTGGTGCTGGTGTGTACACAGCGGTGCGTACGTTAACAACAACGATAAAGCTACATGCAGCAATATTTTGCAATTTCTGATGTTTCTGTTTTTGCACAGAATTTACAGAATTTCGCACATGGCGTGATTTTAGATTAAATCGAAGAGAACAATTAAAAAATAACTTCAAAGTTTTACGCTTTTCAGCAAAACGAAAACGAAAACGAAAACTTTCGGATTCGCTGCCCTCCGGGGATATAGCGACCTCAGGCCACCGAAACCGAAATCGGGCTAAGATCACTGGTGCCCCCAGGACAGAGCGGGGCTTAGAGGCTGCCCCCCTCACATGCCGAGGGTATTGGTTCCACGGGATGGTGAGCCGTCCATTCCCCAATCCCACCGCAAACGCGGCGCAAAAATATGACCCTTATGTACTTGTATCCGTGTGTACCACATCAGAGACTTGAAAAGCGTTGTCGAGCCAAGTCTTTCACTGCTTACACAAGGCCATATTCCTCCTTTTATATGCGTCTCACGCATTTTTAGATAATATATATGTGGTTCTTCGGACTCCCTGATTGATTTTGCACAACTTTGATTTTTGAAATTATAAAACTTTAAATTTAAAATTTAAACTTTAAAAAAATCTTTTCACGAAGCGTAGACGAACACAAAACGAAATACGTAAATTAATAAATAACTGAATGAAAAAGCGGAAACTTTGTTGAATTCTGATGGCATCCAGTGGAGCGTCGTCGTCAGCGAATCTGAATCTCGATGCGTTTATCAATCAAGTACAATCGCTCTCGGGCAGTGGTAAGCAAGCGTGCCGAAAAATGCGGCCGGGCGGGGCGGGGGTCCGGGGAGGACGGGCGTGCGTGAAATAATTTTGGTTTCGTTTTAGTTTTTCGTTCTTGGTGCGTGAGCGTGATGAAGTGAAGAAATTGATGAAACGAAAGTAAAATGAAGTGGTTGATTTGATTGATCATCGTCATGTGACTGATCAGCACAATTTATCCGTGAAATCGTTGAATCATTGAATCGTTGAAATTAATTAGGTGCGACGTCGCAGTTGAGTGAATTGTTGCACAACGCGTGTGGCGACCAAGGAGTGCTGAGGATGAACGAACAACTGCTCGATGACGCCCTGCAGACGTTGGACCTGCAGCAGCACTCGGCCGCCATTGCTGCCATTCTGTGAGTCAGCCGCTGTGCACTGTGCCGGGTCGAGCGTTCTGCTCTTAGTGTTCGTTCTTCTTGTTTTACGCATCACAGCTGTTCTGGTTCGGCTCGGCTATTATCCATCTGAAAAAAATTAAGTCAGCTATTTGAAAAAAAATGTCTTCGAAGACAAATATAAGCCAACTTTTGACAAACTTGACCGTTTTTGCTCGAAATGCTTGAACTTTTGCTGATTTTAGGTAAAATACGCGTTGATATTTAATTTTTTTGCGTATCAACTATCGGTAATCCCCCACCCCCCACTCTGGAACAACTATGTTGCACAGCGCATGTCACCCGATTCATCCCACCTGGTGTCTCGTTTTTCGGGTTTCTTCGGTGTGAGCTGCCCTTCCTGTCTGATTCTCAAAAGTCAAAGCTATTTTCAAATTCTTTCTCAAAACTACTGTTTTGGAATCGTCTCTGATTTGTCTTTATCCGAGGAATGTGCCGAGCCGATCATTCCCTTCCACCTTCTTTACACAGTCTAATAGGTTGCGCGCAGTCTCCTCAAGTCGCACGCAAATACACAACACGCGATGTTGCATCAGCGGGTGCGACGACCTGCGTTGTACAACATTATCAGACACAAACAAACGTTAAAAAAGTGCATGGTCTCCAGCAGACAAGCTGTGTTGCATTGGAAAATCGCCGTGGTTCGTTGCAGATTAGTGAAGATCAAAACGATCGCCAACAACAACATCAATCTGTTGGCAGTGGTCAGAGCGCAGATTGCAGAGTTCGTGTCCTCCTGCAACTCGGAGCAGATTCGTTTGGTGCCCGATATTTGTGCGTTTTTCGATGATTTCTAGCTTGGCACATCATGTTGCGTTTGTTGTACATTCAGCACTTGAGAATAAGAGGAAAAGCTGCGATTGTTGAATGACGCAAAGATCAGAGATTGGAACATCGACTGAAGTTCCACTTGATGTTTCGTGTGTTGTTTGAGGCAATACATTGAAAATACCTTGTGTGTTATCTTTGAATTTCTCTTGCGCTGAAATCGACTGCTGATGGTCACTGTTTTAATCGGTCTCGCTGATTGTGTCCTGTTTCGGTCTTTTTTTTGCAAATTCCATTTGACAGTGAACAATTAAAAGAAGTGGTGCGCAAACTGCAGCGCAAATTTTTATCCGTTTTAGACTGCTCGATCTTCCATCGTTTGACCGACATTCTGCTGCAAAAGAATGATGTCAGTTTTTTTCTGATTTTTACCTTCCGTTTCCATTTTTTGGGAAGAAACGCAATTGTGATTACCAAAATCGAAAAAAATATGCAGTGCAATCGAAAAAAATCTTTGCGCGATCAGAGCAGCAAAGGAGAGGTAACGGCTTTGTCAAGTGTTCTAAAGCGCTGACTGCTCCGGTAGCCCACTTCCAATTTGATAAAGAAACGATGCGATGTTGGCGCTTTTGTTTAGGCGCAAACTGGCATTCGAATGGTGTCTGGTGCGATTGAGCGTCTGCAGGCCACCAGCACTCAGTTGACTTCGTTGCACGCTGATCTCTGTTGTCTTTGCTTGAAGGCGCGCAATCTGAAACCGGCGTTAAAGTTTCTCGATCAGAATGTAGACGATATTTTAAGAGAGGTTAGCGATGTTCTTACTTTTTTTAACTGAATGCATTTTTTGTTTTTGTTTTTTTGCGCTGTGTTCATTGGTTGAAAGCGTTTCATAGTTTTGAAGTCATTCCACTTTTTTCAGTCGAACACACAGCCGCATTTCAACGCGAAATCATACCTCTGTTACTATTACTATGGCGGCATGATCTATGCTGCGTTACGTCAGTTCGATCGTGCTTTGTTCTTTTTTGAAGTGGTTGGTTTTACTCAGTTTTTTTAGGTTTGAATATTGAAGAATGCAAGTCATGGTATGTGGTGTGGTTTTCAGACCAAAACGAGTCCACTCGACAAAATCAGTTGCTTTCAGGCGCTCACCACACCGAGTGCAGCGGTCAGTGCAATCATGGTGGAAGCGCTCAAAAAGCATGTTCTCGTGTCATTGATTTTGCATGGAAAGGTTCGTTGTTCGGAAATACCAGTGCGCTATTGTTTCGCAATCTCACACAGCCGCCACACACCACCACACTCAAACACACTGGCACTTTTGTTGTGACTTTTACATGAACGTGAAAGTGTCCGGACAGAGCGTGTCACCAGATTTCTGGCAATAATTTCTTGTATAATTTGTAAGTTCGCGAACGTTGTGACAGCGTAGTGTGACGTGTTGTTCGACTGGTTGCAGATGGTGCCGCTGCCCTCGTACCGCAGTCCGGTGGTGGCACGCAGCGTGCGTCCGTTGTGTCAGGCGTACCTGGAGCTGGGCGACGCCGTCGCCGGCAGTGGTGACCGCCTGAACAACGCACGCCAGTGCCTGCACACGCACAACAACCTCTATGCGCAGGTACGTTCGCTCGAGCTCGCAAACCCGACGCCAACACCCTCGCTAGCCTCTTATAGGTCCCTGAGTTTGTTGGTTTGATTTCGGTTTCGATGGCCGACAGAGCTGGTTACTGTTCGAGATTGCACAGCAGCGCAGTGTGCATTCAGTGCGTTTTGACAGCATGCTCTAGTGGTTCGCATTGTGTTCTGCAATACTGAACAGTCACTGCTTCGAAACCACGCAGAGCCGGCGCGTGTGTCTCTGTGTGTGCTGGTGGTGTGCTGCAATGCAGCGACCGCACCACCCACTCAACTCAGCCCTTTTTGCTCACCATACGTGTTCACCTTGCTTACATTGCTTTTCTTAGAGTTCTTTTTGGCCCCCCGCCCCTCGCCACCGAAGCAGATTCGCACCCTCTTCACTCCGTAACCTGCTTGATATCTTTTTCAGCTTAGCTGTATGATAATTAGAATGGAAAGCGGTTGTTTCTTTCTGTCGACTTGTTTTTTTCTACAGGACTTCAATTTGGGCCTGGTGAAGCAGGTGATTCAGGCCGTCATCCGCGCCAACATCAAACGGCTCACCAGTGTCAGTCGGTTTTGATGTCAACAAACTCGTTGATTGTGTTTGTGTGTCGTGTCTCTTGCCACGTTGTGCCTTGCTTTTGCAGACCTTCCTGACGCTCAGTCTAACGGATGTGGCCAATCGTTGTCAGCTGCACGGCGGCGCACAGGAGGCTGAACGCTATCTCGTCTCAATGGTTCGCTTTGCTGGAAATTTTTGTTTCTGGTTTCTTGCGTGTATGATCTCGTTGGTGGCCCGTAAAAATGTTGAACGAAATCAGAGGCAAATCTTGCGAGCTTCCTTCTTTTAAGACCCGTTCACACTGGCGTATGCGTATACGGCACGTCACGTCACTTTAGGTCCCGTGTTATTGCCTACTGCCGTTCATACAGACGTATGCATGCACGGCACGGCACGTTAGGTCTTGTGTTATTGCATATAACCGTTCATGGAAACGTGCCTTTGACGTACGTCAGCATACGTCAGTATGAACGGGCCGTAAAGCAGTTTCGTTGCAAACGTTACGTCCGTTTTGTGTTGCGTGCTCTACTTTGGCATATTTCAGATTGACGACAAGCAAATCAGTGCGACCATTGACCAACAGAACGGCATGGTCTCATTCCATGATCGAGCGCACTCTGCACAGTCGGACGAACTGATCGTTGCAGCGGTCGGAAACTTTATATTACACCGTTTTGGTGGATGTTGTTTTCATTCACTTCTTAAGGCCCGTTTATACCTGACGTATGCGCGTACGACACGGCACGTCACTTTAGGTCCCGTGTTATTGCATACTGCCGTTCCAAGCTGACGTACGTCGACGTACGTCTGCATACGTCAGGTATAAACGGGCCTTTACTTATTGCTGTTGCCGATTTTCTATCTGTTATTTACGATTCTAAAAAAATCACGTTGTTCCCCCCCCCGGTGTTTTGGTGAACGTTGGAAGGGCTAACCTAAGACACGTGGGTAAGGACATGTGGGCGGTTACCCCCATCAACCGGTGCTATGAATTGTGGCGGCGGGAATCACACAAATTTGGTGGGGTACAGAAAAGGTCCATTGTTTTTATTTCCAGGTCACCGAGTGTCTCCGACTTGAGGCGAAACTGAAAACGCTGGATGTTGAAACGTTGTTGAATCCGCAGTTTGTTAGTCGCGCATCGAAGGTGTGTTTTTGCTTCGCGTTTTATTTTGTTTTTGCATATTTTATTCGTTCTGAAACGACGTAATTGTAACGACAAAACAAAACAATGCAGCTATCGATAAACAAAACTTTAATCTCAAAAAGAAGCACAAAAAACAATGGTATTATCAATTTTTAGGCATCTGTGGCGACTGAATATGTTTGCAGACATGAAAGGAAATGGTTTCAATCTTATGTGACCGTTCAAGATCGCCCAATTGACTTGGCCCTATTTAGGGGACTCGGGTCACTTTGCCAATTTTGAATTCCCGCGTCACCAGAAATTGTTACCATTCTATGAGCGCATTGAGTCTCGGGACCGAAAATGATCATACCAGAAAACGTTGCATGAATCATTTTTCAGAGCGGTGCCACAGCGGGTGGTCCAAGTGGCATGATGTACCATGACGATGAGGGAGTCTCGGTGGGTGCTGGTGTGACCGCATCGACTTCCGATTTCTTCATGGGCATGTAGTTCAGAAACGCACATGTTTTTTTATTACACTATCGCAGCACACCGTTTTGTTACTTGCACTAAGCTGATCGGTTGCGTTGGCATGACACGACCAATCAGCGCGCTAGATTGTTTGAATTTTAGCTTTGCTGTGTTTTTCCTCCAGGTTTATTGTCGTGTTTATATTTTCGCTGTGCATCGTTTGCACTTCGTGTTGTTAAAGAAGCCGGTTATTGCTTTTTTCAGTGATAATAGTTTAAAGTTTGTGCTCACCTTGAATGTGAAGAAAACGGGCAAAGTAAACAATAGTAATATCTTCGCACTTGACGTTTAGGTCATCATTCAAGTTAACAAGTAAAAAGCTGTTCTGAACAACAATTGTGTCACGTTTGTAAAGCTCCGAATGACGAATCTGTGAGGTCATAAAATATTACGGTATCTACCGTATTGGTGCTCGACACGATCTGCAATAGTCGTGAATACGAGAAGTGAAAACGGGAACGAATTCTCATAAAATACTGTTTTGGCGATTCGATTACTGGTATTATTTTCATCGTGCATAAGGGTGGTGTCGAGACCAAATAAAATGTGATAATGACCGCACTCCGTGGTCCGTCAACAACATTTGACAACAACACGCAATCACTTGCGCAGTGGGAGACAGCGCCAATCACGCGATCATTCGCGCGAGCAGCGCCAAAGTGCGTTTCGCAATCATAACACCTTCAGCTGGACATGCTGCAGCGCGCGCTCGTCCTGCTGCACGATCGACGAGTGACGCGGATCAACGAAAAAGTCTGCGGGTCGCTTGTCGGAGCGCAACAGTTGCGTCGGCCGCCACGGCTTGCACGCGGCGGACAGCGTGAGACAGCCGGTGTCGGCGTGGTGGCGTTCGCTGATGCGACACTGGTTGTGGCGTATCGCGGACACGGTCGCCGGCAGCCCGACCGAGTAGTCCTGCTTGGTGCAGTCGGCGAGCTGCGCCGGCGGCGAGTGCACGTCGCGGCAGACGATGGTGAAGTTGGCGCAGCCGAACGAGTCCCAGTGGCCGTCGGCCTCGCAGATCATCGACAGCGGGTGCCGCGGCATGCGCAGCGGCAGACAGCGCGTGCGCGCGGCGCCCACGTTGCCCGAGTCGAGCTCGCACGAATGTCGATACCGGCGGCACCCGCCGACCACGCGGTCGACGTCGATCTCGCAGCGTGCCGTGCCGTCCAGCTCGATCGGCGGCGGCTGCTCGCAGTCTGTGGTGGTGGGAGTGGCCCGGTTGGTGTGTTGTTGGCGCAAACATTTTTGAGACTCGGTGGAAAAATCGCTTTCGTTTATTTCGATTTTTTTACGCAACAAGATAAAAATCGCCTTTGCCATTGTGTAACGTTCACGCCACGGTTAGAAATTTTCTGTATGTCACAAAAACCGCAGATTCCGATTTAGCACGAGCCATGTGGTCGGCTACCCTGCGAGCAATCAGGTTGTTTTTAGTTGCACACACAACCAATCGGTTAATCGCCCACGATCTCAAACTCACGCTGCACGTTCGTGCACAATTTCTCGCACGCCGTTCTACTCTCGAATCGATTCTCGTTTCCCGCGCAACCGGCGTATTCGAACGTTTGACAGCGGCCCATGCGCGCGTTATACGCCCATTGGTGACGTCGGCGGATGTCTGCACAGCATAACACAGCGTTAATCCTAAATTATATGGGACGTTATACTGCATTATAAAGCATTAAAGAACGTTTTGCAGCGTATTAGAGCATCGTGCAGCGTTAATTATCGCCGAAGGGAAACTTTTTCGCACAATGATTGGTTGACATGACGGTTCAACAAGTTTTGCAACGGTTGACTTCAAAAGCTGCGATTTATTCACGCGGTGTTTGTTCGCAGTGCGGTCAGAAAAGTCACGCGTTGTAGAGAAGCAAAACGCTCACCAACGGCCGTGGTGCAGTTGCCAGTATCGATTGACAGTCGGCATATTTCGCTGGTTTTTTTTGAGCGCAAGATTGGCAGACAGACCGTGTTGCCCCCCTCGAGCACTCTGCACACGGTGCCTGGACGGCAACGTACCGACTCACAACGACGCCGCTCGCAGTACGCATCATCTGCAAGTGCGTTTGCTTCTGCATCGGCAATGCAGTGAGAAAAACGACGTGACGAAAAAATACTGCCGCACTATGCATCGGTTTTATCAAAACACTGTGTTTGTTGCGCAGAAAAACAGATTTGTAGCCGCATTGGAATTCATAATTTCGCTGATTGATTGGTCACACAGGTGCAATCCAATCCGCCTATTCTGACATAATCTTGCATTCTACCGGGTCGCTATTGTCCGGGGCGCAAACGGCCGCAAACGCCGACTGGCTGCGTCACGGACAGCATTGATTGCTAGGCGTGAACGCGAGCGATTTCGCAAACGCAATCTGCGCTTATGCGGCACTCACGAACGCATCTCGTCGTCGTTTGGGCGCATCTGTCCGTGTCGATGTTGTCGAGGGTGCAGTTGGCCGGCAACGCCGACTGACACCGTTGGCATTGGCCGCACTTGTTCAGGGCGCTCGTGCACTCAGAGTCGTTGCAGACGAGCTCGATCTGCGGACAGCCGAGCTCGTCGCGGTAGCCACTGTAGCGACAGTGCGACGGCTTCGGAATGATCGACGGAATCGGGCAGTCTGACGTGATCGGGGTGAAACGTCGGGTGAACAGGCAAATGTTTGTAAGGGATGACATTTGGGGTCTTTTCGTTGTTACTTAGTACTAATACTGTACAGTCCATCTGGAAAATACAGGGTGGGCCAAAAAAAAGGTTCCATTTTCAAACTGCTGTCACTGGCTGGTGTTTTAATATTATGAGCTGAAATTTTCAGCACTGATAAAACATGCGTTGCCATTTTACTGACAAAAATTTTTTCCGATATTTAATTCCTGGCGCTCACTGTGGAAGATTTTCTAAAAAGCTCGAAAAATCAACAAATTGACTGAAATGAGTGCAAGAAAAAATTAGTATCAAGATGCGTGATTCAATTTTGAAACTGTTGCGAAGGTGACAAATTGGTCTTTTTGGATACCCGTGATAGTTCAAATCATGCGCTCAGAGTGGAAAGGTCTCACACTTTAATTGCATTTGAGCACCTCGAGCGAAATTCTGGTGTTTCACAACGGACTCGAGTCAGCAGCCATGCGACTGCGACAGAAAGAATTGTTCAGTTGATTTTTTGTTTTCTGTGTTGCTCTGTCTGTTAATTTGTTTCTTTTGAAAAGTTTTTCTGCGGTTTGAATAAAAACAGTGTTTCAGTTTCAGTTTTCTGCAGTTTCGTCACGGTTAAGTGGACAGCAGAACAACGGGTCTGGTGTGCTATCTGGTGGGAGCAATCTGAAATTTTTTCTGCAGTGACTCGCCAGTTTCGCGTAAAATTCCATCCAGCCGCTGCCGGACGACAAACCTTGATGATGATTTGGATGTCTATGAGCAATGATTCGTTGTTAAATTCTTGGTTAAAAATCCGTTTTTTGAAAATTTGAGAATTTTTAAACATTGTGCTGTAAAACTGAATCTACTTGACCAAACTGGATAAAAATTTTGTCAGAAAAATGGCATCACATGTTTTATCAATGCTGAAAATTTCAGCTCATAATATTGAAATTATCTAAAAATGCGGGAGACGCATATAAAAGGAGGAATATGACCTTGTGTAAGCAGTGAAAGACTTGGCTCGACAACGCTTTTCAAGTCTCTGATGTGGTACACACGGATACAAGTACATAAGAGTTATATTTTTGCGCCGCGTTTGTTGTTTAAAAGCTTGCTGAAAAGCGAAAAACGTTGAAGTTATTTTTCAATTGTCCTCTTCAGTTTAGTCTAAAATCACACCATGTGCGAAATTCTGTAAATTCTGTGCAAAAACAGAAACATCAGAAATTGCAAAATATTGCTGCATGTAGCTTTATCGTTGTTGTTGTTGTTTTGTTGGGATTTTTAGGCAATGTTTTTAGCCAGGGCTAACCCAGAGAAGCGTACAGAACGCCATTGAGTAGGGCGCCCATCGAGTTTTCTCTGTCATTAAGTGCCTACATACCCCTCGGCGGGGCTCGATCCCCCGAGCGCACAGACTGTAGTCTAACGCACTACCACCAGGCCACGAGGGTGACAATTGTTGTTGTTGCTAACGTACGCACCGCTGTGCATACAGCAGCACCAGTGCAAAAAGTGTTGTCTTCCGTTGATTTTCACCCTTTTTACCAAACTCTTGTGAGAGGATAAACCGGTGAGTCATTGCCACAGAAGGAGACCTTGCGTGTCCCAACGCCTCTGCGATACACTTTGTGCAAACCAGTGTCAGCGATCTAAAGTCTGATCGTTATTTTAGTGGTTTTAGTGGTCGCTAAATGATAGAAAAAAAACAAATGTGAAAGTGTCTTTTGTCTATAATGTACGAGGGTTGCCACTTGCAACCGAAATAAAGAATAAACGGCGCAAAAATATGACTCTTATGTACTTGTATCCGTGTGTACCACATCAGAGACTTGAAAAGCGTTGTCGAGCCAAGTCTTTCACTGCTTACACAAGGTCATATTCCTCCTTTTATATGCGTCTCCCGCATTTTTAGATAATATTCTGACTTTTACATAAGCCGCGAAGGTCGGACCAAAATCACAATACGTTGGTCACACATTCTTCTAAACCCCGGACAACTCAGGTTTTTTCATTTTTCGTTTTTTAGGCCAATTTCGCCCATGCTATTTCTACGGCCAATTCCCCCAAAATCGTCACGATTCAGTACCTAGAATTGCTCACATAAGAAAACTGATCCAAAAGCCGTGATCGGCGCATTGAATAACCTGGAAAACACAGTTTTCTTGTTTTTCATTTCTGGACCGGTTTCACTAAATTCCACGGCCGATTCGCCCGAAATCGTCACGATTCGGTATCTAAAGTTGCTCACGTAAGAAAACTAACCCAAAATCTGTTATCAGCGCATTGAATTACCCTTGAAAACACAGTTTTCTTGTTTTTCATTTTTGGACCGATTTCGCCAATTTCCACGGCCGATTCGCCCGAAATCGTACCGATTCAGTACCTAGAATTGCTCACATAAGAAAACTAACCCAGAATCCGTGATCAGCGCATTGAATTACCATGGAAAACACCGTTTTTTTTGTTTTTCATTTCTGGACCGATTTCGCCAATTTCCACGGCCGATTCGCCCGAAATCGTCACGATTCAGTATCTAGAGTTGCTCACATAAAAAACTAACTCAAAATCCGTGATCAGCGCATTGAATTACCCTGAAAAACAACCTTTTATTGTTTTTCGTTTCTGGACCGTTTTCGCCAATTTCCACGGCCGATTCGCCCGAAATCGTCACGATTCAGCATCTAAAGTTGCTCACGTAAGAAAACTAACCCAAAATCCGTGATCAGCGCATTGAATTACCCTGGAAAACACCCTTTTCTTGTTTTTCGTTTCTAGACCGATTTCGCCCGTTTCCACGGCCGATTCGCCTGAAATCGTCACGATTCAGCATCTAAAGTTGCTCACGTAAGAAAACTAACCCAAAATCCGTGATAAGCGCATTGAATTACCGTGGAAAACACTATTTTCTTGTTTTTAGTTTCTAGACCGATTTCGCCAATTTCCACGGCCGATTCGCCCGAAATCGTCACGATTCAGCATCTAAAGTTGTTCGCGTAACAAAACTAACCCAAAATCCGTGATCAGCGCATTGAATTACCCTGGAAAACACCCTTTTCTTGTTTTTCGTTTCTAGACCGATTTCGCCAATTTCCACGCCCGATTCGCCCGAAATCGTCACGATTCAGCACCTAAAGCTGCTCACGTAAGAAAACTAATCCAAAATTCGTGATCAGCGCATTGAATTACCCTGGAAAACACAATTTTCTTGTTTTTCGTTTCTAGACCGATTTCGCCAATTTACACGGCCGATTCGCCCGAAATCGTCGCGATTCAGCATCTAAAGTTGCTCACGTAAGAAAACTAACCCAAAATCCGTGATCAGCGCATTGAATTACTCTGGAAAACACCATTTTCTTGTTTTTCGTTTTTAGACCGATTTCGCCAATTTCCACGGCCGATTCGCCCGAAATCGTCACGATTCAGCATCTAAAGTTGCTCACGTAAGAAAACTAACCCAAAATCCGTGATCAGCGCATTGAATTACCCTGGAAAACACCATTTTCTTGTTTTTCGTTTCTAGACAGATTTCACCAATTTCCACGGCCGATTCGCCCGAAATCGTCACGATTCAGCATCTAAAGTTGCTCACATAAGAAAACTAACCCAAAATCCGTGATCAGCGCATTGAATTCCTACGGACTGGACCTTTTTCCTATTATTTTTCGTAGCTCAGACAAAATTTGTAAGAGTGAAAAGCTGATACCCAGTCAAAATGCTACGAACTGTAAAAAATGCACAATTTTGACAAAAAATGCCCTGGCAAAAAAATTTTTCACAATCTACGGATGAAATTACCCCAGGAAACATTTTTGTTGGACTGTGAAAGTGTCGCAGGTAAAAATTGAAAGGGCGCACACTTAAAACCAGGTGAAAACCCTGCGATCTTTTAAAAATGCCCAATTTTTTACCCAAAACAAGGTCTGGGTAAAAAATTAACTCAATTTTCAAAATTTCCGGATGGAATTACCCCAGGAAACATTTTTGTTCGACTGTGAAAGTGTCGCAGGTAAAAATTGAAAGGGCGCACACCTAAAACCAGGTGAAAACCCTGCGAACTTTTAAAAATGCCCAATTTTTACCCAAAAACAGGGTCTGGGTAAAAAATTAACCCAATTTTCAAAATCTCCGGATGGAATTACCCCAGGAAACATTTTTGTTCGACTGTGAAAGTGTCGCAGGTAAAAATTGAAAGGGCGCACACATGTTGATTACATACCAGAAAAAAAAATACAAAGGGAAAGAAGTAACACGATTTTCAGAATAGGTTTTTCGTGTCTAGAGCGTATGAAAAATCGTCCGATGAAAATTTTTTCGCGGCTCCAAGCACAACTTTGGGTGTTCGTTTCGTGTGCACAGAACCAAGTTTGTGGCTTATACTATGCTCGCTGCAGGGCAGCGAGAAAGTTTGAAAAACGCGCGCGAGGGGAAAACGGCTCATATTATGCGTGATGCGCTGTCCGCTCGCTGACGCTCGCTCGCGCATCCGCATGATACCAGCCAGTGACAGCAGTTTGAAAATGGAACCTTTTTTTTGGCCCACCCTGTATATGCAACATGACGCGAACATGACATCCTGGCCAACCAATCAGCGCTGAGAACACCTCATGATTAACAAATCAGCGCTGAGAGTTGCTATGACCAACCAACCAATATGACCAGTTGCATATGTTAGCGAGATTGACTGTAAATTCATACGATTTTGGTCAGATTCGTGTGCCTCAACGTGGCACACATGGCACAGCACAGACAGCACGGCACACGTCCGATGCGTGCCGCACCTGGCCAACCCGAAAACATCGCTCACCGGGTACCAGCGCGCAGTCCTGCGTTCGATGCTGACACTCTTCTTCGTGGTTGTAGCAGTTGCTGCCGGAACAGCATCGACCAACCTGAAATTCGGCAAACTAAGCCTCCCAGGAAAAAGCTGAATGTCGAAACTTTGTGGACGCGGGAGTTTTGTGACACTGTCTGCAACTTTTTGTCAACACCATATACCATTCCAAATTTTATTGAACTTGTGAGGTGTGTGAAGACGTATAAATCAACAAACAGTCTATGGGTCACATACAATGTTGTCTTCAACATATCTATTGTGCGTTGTGTATGTATTTTGTAACACCTTTTACCTTTTTACTTTCTTTTTGAAATATTTATTCCAAACAAGCTGAAACATAAAGAAAAAATTCTCAAAACCTGCTGTACACATCGACGGAAGCCGACGTCGTAGTACCAGTTGCGGAATGGGCGTCGCAGGCACGTCTGAAAGCGGGGCGCCACTCGGCACTCGGCGATCCGCTGCAGGCTGATCGGAAGCGGTTCAGGTATGGAATCTTCCTGGAACGATTTTGAAACGTAGGCACGACTGAGGATCAATGGCACAGGGATTTTATTGTGAGCAGGGTTTGATAATAATGGCACGGGGATTTTATTGTGAGCAGGGTTTGATGATTAATGGCACGGGGATTTTTTGTAAGCAGGGTTTGATGATTAATGGCACGGGGATTTTATTGTGAGCAGGGTTTGATGATTAATTAATGGCACGGGAATTTTCTGTGCGTGAGTACGGAGATTTCATGGCGAGCGCGATATAGATGATTAATAACACGGGACTTTTTTGTGAAAACGGGTTTAATGATAATGGTACGGGAATATTTTTTGTGAGCGCTGTTAGCACAGGTTTGATGATTAATGGTACAGAGATTTTTACAGTGAACACGGGGTTTCATGATCACGTCAAAACAAATGCATAACACACGGATTGCGTGGTCAGCGCGGGGATGCAATCAATGATGATCGATCGATCAGTTCATACATGATCATCGATGAGCGCAGAACACGAAGATCAGCAAAAAAGCAATTTGCAGACTCTCCAGGGGGCTTGCTGTGGTCAGTGTGCTTGTGCAGTGCGCGTGCGTCCACTAACGGGCACCATGCACAACGGCGTTCCCAGATCGTCGCTGCAGACGAGTGCCGGCGGGCAGCCAGCGGCGTGACAGTGCGCCCCGCCGGCTGCACCCGATTCGGCCGGCGGCGTCGTCGCTCGGTTCGTGCTCGTCGACAGGCGAGAGCGCGCTCGCGGATTGACGCTCGGTTTGCGCTGCTCACGGATCTCGCGCGTGTGCGAGTTCGTCAGCGCCACCGGCCGTGATTTCAGTTTGTTTCGGTTTTTCGGACTGACTGAATCGGTCGGCGGAATAATGGGCGCCCACGGACGTCGGATGAGTGGCAGAGATGTGGTTGATGTTGTTGATGTTGATGTTGATGTTGATGATGACGAGCGTTGACTTTCATGGTTGCTTATTGGGTCGATGTCAGGTGGCGACCGTCGTGTCGGCACTGGCAGCACGTGTGTTCTGTAATTTTTCAAATTTTCAAAGTACTTATGTTGTAACTTAGTTTTGATTGGCGATAACGTACAAGTAGCAAATCAGCAAACTTTTGAAACTGACGACAAACTGATAGACAAACGTTCTGAACAAGTTTATGATGCGGTGCAGTGAAAATATTATGCCGTGCAATGCAGAATAAAACTGACTGACTGAAGGTGTAATAAGAAAGTCACGCTGATTGGATGCAGCATGTGGGTGCCAGCAATGAACTGGATGGTTCAATTCACGAAGCAACCAATCAACGTGAAGTCTGTGAAGTGAACACACTAGTAATCCTCCATTCACAATTGTAAAGCAAACCTAGCCGCCGCTGCAGTTGTTCTCGGTGGTGTCGTTGTGGTCGTGGTCGTGGTCGTTGTGGTCGTTGTGGTCGTGGTTGTCGTGGTTGTCGTGGTTGTACTTGTGGTTGTCGTTCGTTCCGTTGTACTTCTGGACGTAAACACTGTGCTTTCCGGGCTTTCTGTCGTTTTCACTTGCCGAATGAACGCGTCCGCTGCTGAGCCGGGCGCAGACGTCCGCGGCACCCGGTCAACACGCGCCTGCATCACCAGCGATTCACCTGGCGGGCAGATGGCAAGCGCTGAAACGTTTTCTTTGTGCAGTTTTCGATTTAGAAATTGTGACATGAAATTTCCAAATTTTCTTTTAAGAATTTTAAAAATTTTATTTCAAAAAATGTCTATTGGAACGTTTCGTTTGGCTTTTTGTCAGTGGGAGCTGCTCAGAGCAGTTGCTGAGTGTATCTGCGTTCCTGCACCAGTGCTTGATCAATTCAGCAATTCTGAGTGTGATCTTGGTCTCCAAATTGTGCCACCCCAACACAAACTCACGAAAACAACAGAATCCGTCGCTGCCCTCGTTTGAATAGCACGAGTGACATGGCGGACACGGCTTTGAGCGGCACGCATTGAACACGGACGCAGTGATCGTCAGTCCACGCGTGCGAATTTCGTGCGAATGCGTGTGATGCGTCAGGTGGGCGTTGGCGCCGAACCGATTGCGATGCGGGTGCACGCTGAACACACGGGCGTCCTGCGAAGTGCGGCTGTTGCATGTTTCAGTGACGGTTCTGCTGGTTCTGTCGCATTGAACATCGAATTAAACTGTATTTTTCAAGTTAACATTAAAACAAAACTGAACGTTTTTTTTCACGCAACGCACTTCTTCCATAGATTTGACACAATTTTCACGGAAAACCGTTTCCAAACTTTTTTCCAAACATTTTCGCCAAACACTCCATCCCATCTCTTGTGGTCACCACCGGCGTAGCCAGACATTTTTGTTTGGCTCCCACTGTGGCCACAACAGATGAAGCTGGCAAAAGAAGTTTGGCAAAAATGTTTGAAACAAGTTTGGAAACGGTTTTCACTGTTTTATTGCAACGATCGTACAACTTTTAGAACGTTTATATAGGACGATTGGCGTTGTTTAAAAACCGCGTAGTTTTTGGTGACCTAAGATGAATAATTCAAAAAGAAGAAATGACAGTTTCTCCGTTTCTCACTCAAATGGTTCCCAGTAAATTCTAAGAATTCGAATGGCACACTCCGACTCCCTTGTTGACTAACCGACATCGAGACATCGCACATCACTTTGTGAAAAAGTAACGTTGAATTTTTGAGAAAACTTTTTAGTTTTTTGTTGCAAAATGACACGGTTGCCTCTATAAATTATTTTTTTGCTTTGAGCATGCGCTGATTTACGCTGTATCAATAGAAAAATGCTGTGGTTTATTAAATGATAAATTTTTTTATTGTACTGTACATTAATACATGACATTCAACTTATATTATTCAACAACTAATACCAAAGCCCCGCATGTAAGAGAAAACCGCGTAAGCCTCTGTGAAGACAATATTTTGCACCCGGTAGCGTGAAAGGGACAGTGTCAAAATTTTGAAACAAAACCACGTTCGGCATCCATGGAAATTTTTTGTCAATTTGTGTTGGAAACGAAGCGCATACAGGTAATTTTTTACAGAACAAACAGGCAGATGCAGATTTGACAACGATATTGATTGCGTGCCGCGTCAATTTTCTTCCACCCAAACCGTTCACCAAATAAACCTTTCCCTTATCATTTCAACCAGACCATTACCAAATGTTCCGATGTGTCAAAGCTCAAATAATACAGGGTGGGCCAAAAAAAAGGTTCCATTTTCAAACTGCTGTCACTGGCTGGTGTTTTAATATTATGAGCTGAAATTTTCAGCACTGATAAAACATGTGATGCCATTTTACTGACAAAATTTTTTTCCCGATATATAATTTCTAGCACTCACTGTGGCAGATTTTCTAAAAATCTCGAAAAATCAACAAATTGAGTGAAATGAGTGCAAGAAAAAATTAGTATCAAGATGCGTGATTCAATTTTGAAACTGTTGCGAAGGTGACAAATGGGTCTTTTTGGATACCCGGGGTATTGGTAGTTCAAATCATGCGCTCAGAGTGGAAAGGTCTCACACTTGAATTGCATTTGAGCAGCTCGAGCGAAATTCTGATGTTTCACAACGGACTCGAGTCAGCAGCCATGCGACTGCGACAGAAAGAATTGTTCAGTTGACTTTTTGTTTTGTGTGTTGCTCTGTCTGTTAATTTGTTTCTTTTGAAAAGTTTTTCTGCGGTTTGAATAAAAACAGTGTTTCAGTTTCAGTTTTCTGCAGTTTCGTCATGGTTAAGTGGACAGCAGAACAACGGGTCTGGTGTGCTATCTGATTCTGGTGGGAGCAATCTGAAAGTTTTTCTGCAGTGACTTGCCAGTTTCGCGTAAAATTCAATCCAGCCGCTGCCGGACGAGAACCTTGATGATGATTTGGATGCCTATGAGGAATGATTCGTTGTGAAATTCTTGGTTAAAAATCCGTTTTTTTGAAAATTTGGGAATTTTTAAACATTGTGCTGTAAAACTGAATCTACTTGACCAAATTGGATAAAAATTTTGTCAGAAAAATGGCATCACATGTTTTATCAATGCTGAAAATTTCAGCTCATAATATTGAAACACCAGCCAGTGACAGCAGTTTGAAAATGGAACCTTTTTTGGCCCACCCTGTACATAGGTACCAGTACGCACGGTACCTGCGGTGGTTCAGATTTGCGTCAGCTCTCATTACACATGGAAAGTTATTGGAAAGGGAAGAAAATAACAAAAATTTTACTGACGACCAAGATTTTTTGCAATAAGTTCTTTCCAAAAGTGAAACCCAATCCGCAAGATAGATGCCAGTTTGTTGGCAAAACAGTTGACACATTGGACTGTGAAGTATTTTCTTTCCTTTTAAATAAAAAATCGCCAAAACGCCGACGAGATGTCACTTAGCGATACCTCTGGTGACCAGGTTGCCCGCTGATTATTAGTCGAGCCCGCCCCGCTCGTGAACGTTGCGGTTGCCGCGGGCCATTGACCTGCCGCAGGCGGCATTCGAAGACTCCGCGGGGGCAGTCTGATGCCGCCGTTGAAGCAGTCGGTGCCGCTGAGCAACGTCCATTGTGCGTCGTAGTAAACGCCTGCAATTTGGGCGCGTTTGTTTTCTGCAAGTTGCTGGTTTCAGAAAGCTATTTCTTGTGTGCCTTGGTAATGCCAGTCACTAACTCAATCAGTCAACTGCAGTCAATTTCATGGACAGAGTTTCTGAACAAATTGCACAACAAACCGTTGCGCTTCCATTGAAATCTCAAGAAACTGTCAAGATTCTATTGTGTTATCAGAGTGCAATATTGACCGACCGACACAGCCGTTGCAGCTGATTCGCACGCAGAACGACGATGCTGGACAGCGGTTGTTGGCGTCCTCGCACGGATCGACCTCGCATGTCACGTGTTTGTTGCTGGGGCCGGCTGCAAGGAGTAAAGCAGTGGGCCACTTGGTCATTCAGTTCAACAGCGCAAAAGTGGGAGACTGAACTCCACCTACACTCGTTCACCAGGGCTCTAAAAATACGAAAGAACGCAAAACCAACGCGGACAACAGTTGGGCCGTTTCACGCATTTCGGCTCGTTTCTGTCGTTGACGACGCATCGCTCGCACGTTGGACAGTCGAACGTGAGACACGGTTGCTTTGCCAATGAGGCCGCGCCCAGCGGGCCCTGGTGCGGATCGGCGTGCGTTTCGTGCAACCACCACAACACTGGCACACACAACTGCAACATTGCGAAATGTCTCTCTGACTTTTGAGCTGTTCTGTTTGTCTGCCATTCGCCTGAATTGGTCGTCACATGATGAGTGACAACAGATTTTGCGCCTCGCCACATAGAAAGTTGCTGTGCAATTGAAACAAACAAACTCATAAGACGCGAGCACAATATAAGCGTTTTTCCTCAGTGTAGATTTCACTGCCGGTGTGACTGTTCTCTTTTTTTGTGGTAGTGCACACAACAGCACGGTCTTTAAATTTGAATTGTTTGTTTGCTTACCAAAACAACTCTGAACATTTTCGTTCCAAAGTTCACGAGGCTGACTGCATGTGTGCCTATAAATGCGGTTTGTGTGACAATGCAAAACTTTGTTGTTTGAAAACAAGTGGAAGATATACACATTATACTCTCAAAATTAGTCTCAAATAAAGCTTCAACTAATTTTTTAAGAGCGTTTGATTCTAAAACATCGAAACGAGAGTGAGATTTTCTGATGTACCTATTTTGCCAGCTGATTGATTGAAAACATAATCCATAAAAGCATATGTTGCAGGAATTTGGAAAACAAAGGCTACGACACAGTTAATGCTGAAATAAAAGAACTCATTTAAAAAAATGTTGTTGTTTTATCTCATCATACTTCAAAATCGCATAATGCGAACATTTCAGCTCATGAACAAGATTTCTTGTCTCAAAAAAACAATTTTAGGCATTTCAGGAATAAAACTATTCAAATTTACTTTGTATTTCATATCGTAAAAAATAGATTTCTGTGCAAATAGCCGATTGGGTTGAAAAAAATCGCGGTCAAGAACACTTATTCAACAATTTTACATTTCCAGCGTGACAGGCGACAATAAAGTCTTGCATGCTGATTGATGATGATGCAAAAACGATGCGACAACAATGCGCGGACGGGAATATTTTTGTGCGTATATTTCTCGGTTTTAACAAGCGAATACCTATTTCTCAATTTTCGTGTTTCGACGCGTCTTTGAGACAATAAAAAACTTTTATTGTAACTTTTTTCCGGTTTTTATTTTTTCAGACCTCACACCACCTTGAGAAGTCTGAAGATGGTTCATTTGAGTTGGTGAATTAGTTGGAGAAGAAATGTGAAAAATGTCTCATGTCTTTTTCGGTCTTTGTGAAAGAAACGCTTTTTATTTAGACATTTGAACATTTCCGTGCTTGACATTGAACGGGAAAACAAGAATTTGTCAGCATCCATTGAATGGTGGCATAACTTGAAGACATTTTTGTTACATTGTTGTTGTTTTTTTGAGAAATTGGTTTTTATGTGCAACAGGCACTTCCTCATCCATTGATTTTTAAATTTTTATGGGGCCATAAACAATTGCATTCTCGATTTGTTAAATTTGAAGTAGCATTTTTTTCAAGTGTTATATTTTCGTGCAAAGGAGGCGGAGTAATGTTGAATGCATCTGTGGAAAAGCCGCACAGCTGAAAGCTAAACGCGCTGCGTCGCGCTCGATAGTAGTCCGAATATGAACTCATTGAACAACAACACACTGTAGTTCCGTATTACCCCCCATTAAACCCCCACTCCCCACCATTAATCCCTCCCCCCCCCCACCAATAAAGCCCCACCCCCGACAAGTTTCCGAATAATCCCCCCCCCACAAATAATCCCCCATGGGGGTTAATTGGAAACCTGTTTGAAACACATACCCAGCGAATTCAGTGGCTGAATGCAGTGACATTGGTGAAATTGTGCTACCAAAGGCCCCAAAGGGATGAGTTAATGGTAATTTCATTACAAAAGGCTGTTACAAAAGAAAATCTCTGTGAAAAGTAGAAGTTTCTGCGACTTTCTTGCTTGCCATGCAAGGTATTTTTGCCATTTTTCGACAAACCCCCACCCCTAGAATTTGTTTGTAAATACCCCCCCCCCCCACCAATAATCCCCCCCCCACCAATAATCCCCCCCACCAATAAACCCCCACCCCTAAAAGTCGTTGACGTATTAATCCCCCATGGGGGTTTATTGGAGGTAATACGGTATTTGAAATGTGTACATGCAGAAAAATAATGCACATGTTCGTGCACTTATTGGTCGAGATGGACAAATCCGTCCGTTTGTTGATTCACATTCGCTTCAATTTTCAATAAACAAAAAAGACTGCATCTGCATCGTTTTGAAACAAGCATTCAGGATCAGGGTCACGTGCGTGGGTGTACGCGTTAAAAAGTTGACTGGTTTTTGCTTCGGAGTCAATAACGGCAGTACGGCACACTGTAAAAACGCCATTGCAACAAACTTTAGCACGATCAAGCCTATAACAAACCCAACAACCCAACAAACACTTTTTTTCAAAACCAAATTTCGACAAAGAAAAGTTTAACACCGAAAAAGAGGGGGGGGGGGGGGGGAGAAAGCGAAACCCAAACCACTTCCCCCCCACCCCAGCCCAGGGCCACGAAAGGCGGGGCTGAACGCTAGCGCTGGAGGTTAGGCTTAGGTTAGGTTAGATTAGGTCAAGAGGCTCGAGGCTTCTGGTTGTGAACGAGCTCTTGAAATGGGGGGTTTCCCATCAATTGTCTGTCGTTAATAGTGTTGATAGTTTTAGCTAAAATTTTTTAAACATAAAAATATACAGTGGCGGCCAAAAGTGTTGGAACGCTGCGCGCGTGTGTGCGTGTGTGCTGTGTATATTATACTGACAATTACCGAACATTACAACACGCCTCCATTGCATATGACTGGCAGTAAAACTGATTCAAATCATTGGCAAGAAAACTATATTCCACGAAGTATTAGCGTTTGTTTGTCAGCTTTGATTGAATTTGAAGGGGTGAGTTTTCCGATATATTTTTCAGATCGGCTGTAATAGATTTTTTTAAATTGGTTTTTCGATTTTTTTTGTTTTTATTTTTTATTTAAGTTTTTTTTTAATTTTTGAAATTTAAATTTAATTAATTTTAAACAGTAGCGAAAGCGGGACCTCGGGTGCAGTACCGAAGGCGAAAGCAAATTTTCGAGGGGGGGGGGTGTCGTCACGTGGGGGGGGGGTGCCGAAAATTTTTCAGTGGGGGGGGTGTCGTCAGTCATGGTACAGTGACACCCCCCCCAGGCGTGGGCCATGGGGGGGGGGTGCACTAGTGTAGAAAAATTTCTGGGGGGGGGTGCACACCCCCCAACCCCACCCCACCCATGAGATTTTTTTGCTAAATTTTGAAGGAAAAACGCTAAATTTTGCTGCAAAATCTTTGAAATTACATGAAGGAATGTCAAGTTATCATATATTTAGCTTATATTATAGACTTTAAAAGACAAAAAATCATGATTTTTGAGCAAAAATTCATGATTTTTGGGTGAGTCCGAAAAGTTTTTGGGGGGGGGTGTCACTGTTACTTAGGTCCATCTAGGGGGGGGGGGGGTGAGGGGGTGTATAGCAAATTTCTAGGGGGGGTGTGGATGGTCCAGTGTCAGGTTTTGGGGGGTGGGTGTCGCGTGACCCCCCCCCACCCCCCACGCGGAGGTCTCGGGTGCTCTGGGGGGGGGTGTACCCCCCCACCCCCCCTCGTCTTCGGTACTGCTCGGGTGAGGGGGTGTGTTTGCCTAATTTTAGAGGGGGGGGGGTCAGGTGCCTTCTCGGTCAGGGGGGGGGGGGGGTGCACGGGCAGCAAATTTTCCTGTGGGGGGGGGGTGCACTGGCAGAAAAATTTCGTGAGGGGGGGGGGTGCACGCAGTACCGTGGTGGGCCCAAATCAATTTTCGAAGGGGGGGGTATGGTGCCGTGGGGGGGGGGGGGTGCCGACCAAAAAGTGAGGGGGGGGGGGGTCCAACCTATGGTAACGTGGGACCCCCCCATGGGGGTCCCATGGGGGGGGGGTGGTTGGCCTACATAGGGAAAGAAATATTTTGTACTAAACAGCAAAAAGAAAACCAAAGCGTGAATTATAAGCAATCACGCTTTAGAAATAGAAATAGATGTTTTAGAAAGGTGTGCCAGCCAACTCATTTAGTTTACTTTCGTTTAGCTTTCAAACAAAGACAAGACAATGCAATTCCATGTTGCAACTTCTTCAATCAAGGCACGTGGTGAAGAAGCTGAAAATAAAGCGGCGCTATTCTTGTGCTTTTGGCCGTTGTCCGCGATCCCAATGGCGTGCGTGACTGTGAGGCTGTCCTGATTGGTTGACCCAGAAAACCAAACAAGTGACACGACGGTGATTGGTTGCAGGTTTCAACGAAGACCATGAACAGAAAGCTTTATAGGTGCCCTGATGATAGGTGGTTGGCTGATCGTGCCCTGATTGGGTAGCCTAGAAAACAAGAAAACGAGAATCTGGCACACTGGGTGGCTCAGGAAAACAACTGACAAAAAAACGAATCTATCACGCTGATAGGTGGTTGGTTGCACCTGGCTGCCACGATAAAAAAAAATTGGACGCACATTTCGATCGGTTGTTCAAAACTTCGTGCTTGCACTATGGAAGATAGAACAGACAGACAAAGCTCAAATCAGAGCCTTTGGAACAAAAAACTGGTTAATTGAAGAAGAAACTAATAATGTAACAATGAATAAAATCGGTTCATCGTTCTGGTTTGCTTTTTGGTCCATTTTCCGCATCGACAAGCTCTACAGATGGGTTCCCGACACTTTTCCACAGATGGGTAGATGCTGTGCGTGTGCAATTGCTGCACCCGTGCCAGTGGAATGGATTTTTGATGAAGATGCATGTAGGGTGATTTGTATACATACTTAAAAGTGATTTTTTTGATTTCTGATCAGAGGTTGCTTGCAATGAGTCGTTGTAGGTTCCTAATCCTAAACCTAATCCTAATCCTAAGCCAAGCCTTTTTATAAGGTGAAAATGATCAATTTAGTTTTTGCATTTTTTTCTTTCCTGTGTTAAAGGGCAGGGGCCACCGCCACTGCACATGCACCTGTTTTAATAATGATGCATTACGTGTAGAAAAAATTTTTTTTTTTAAAAAAAGTGATTAAAAAAAAACAAAAATGCCGATTTTTTTTTTTAATTCGAAAAATTTTCCTTTAATATGCTCTGAAAACCTCAATTTTGGCACAATTTTTCGAAAGTTCAACAAAAATTTTCTTTGATTATACCTCGTAAAACCTTTAGCAGTCGATTTTGGGCCGTTTTACCGACTGATTTTAGGCTTCGACAACATCTGCGATGAAGTTTTTGAGCGTCCCAAAGCTTAGCCTACCATTTCCGATGCAGATAAGGTGACGATTCGCCTCGCAGAGCGTCCGATTGTGCTCGCTGCTCCGTTTGCAAGCGCTACGTTGTCTGGTTGCTGCTTCGTGTCGTGTCGTCGCGACACCATCAGAAGAATTGATCGAATTTCAAGGCGGTATGTTTGTCTTCACTTCAGCATTAGCTTAGCTGGGGACAATTAGTGACGTTTTGGAGGTCAAAACACAAGAAGAGGCATGGTGACGGTTTGGAAAAGGGGTAATTGAGGTCACCAAAACAAAATCTGCAAAGTTCCGTCATATGGGAGTCATTCGGGAGGCGCTTGCATATCATATGTGGTTCTTCGGACTCCCTGATTGATTTAGCACAACTTTGATTTTTGAAATTAAAAAAAAAAAATTTAAAAAAAACAAAAAACAAAAATGACGATTTTTGTTTTTTTTAACAACCCTAGATGCATGTGCATTTCTTTCATAATGTAGCACTCCGGGGGGGGTGCATTTTTTCAAAATTTTCTGTGGGGGGCCACCCCCCCCCCCCATGATAATTTTTCGCTTAAATTTTGAAGGAAAAACGCTAAATTTTGCTGCAAAATCGTTGAAATTACAATGAAGATGGTCAAGTTATCATATATTCAGCCTAAGCCTAAGCCTAAGCCTAAGCCGTTTAAAGTTGTAGGCGCACGTGGACTTTATAGACAAAAAATCATGATTTTCGAAAAAAAATTTAGGGTGTACGGAAAATTTTGGGGGGGGGGGGCCGGGGGGGTCTCCGCCAGACAAAATTTCATGGGGGGTGTGGGGGGGGTGTCGGCCAAATTTTCGAGGGGGGGGGTCCGATGGGGGGGGGGGGGTGCCCGGTTTTAGGGGGGGTGGCACGGTGCCCCCCACCCCCCACCCGACGGTCTCTGGTGCTCTGGGGGGGGTGTACCCCCCCCACCCCCCCTCGCCCACGGTACTGACCGTGCACGGGATCGCACGGGTAATACCAAATTTTTGCCTTAGAAAAACACAGAAATTCTTGTAAAATACAGAATATTTTGTGCAAACAAGCTGCTTGTTTGGTCAGAAACAACAAAATCTATGCAGGGACAGACACAAACGTCAAGAAAAATGCAAAAATTACGGTATTTTTGGAAAAAATTGAGATGAGATTGACCACCGTGAGGGGGGGGGGGTGCGATCCCGTGTTTTCTCGCGGAGGGGGGTGGGGGGGAGTCTAGTACCCGTGTCGAGGTAAAGGGGGGAGGGGGGGTACACGGGTATCTGCCCGTGCACGGGCAGGATTTTCGGCTGTGGGTGGACCCCCCCCCCCACCCCCCGCACTTTCGCTACTGATTTTAAACGCCAGCCGCCAGCGTCGCCGCGCCGCATCATTGTTGTCGTCCGTTGTAGTTCTCACAAATGGCTCCGTGGAATCAATTGGCTGAACTGTCGAAACTCAATCCATTTAATCAGCCCGTCAGAAAAGCACACTGTGCGTCGTCGCCGCTTGCCAAAGTCGGCGGTGGTAAGTGGAAGGAAACCACGAGCGGTTTTTTGTTTTTGCCTTGGTGTTTTCTGACTGAAAATGCTTTGCGTTTTTTCTTCTTGAACTCTTGGAGTCTCATAAGTTACCATGCCACCAACCGTGTCAACTTTTCAAAGCTTCATAAGTCTGATTAGGAGTTTGTGTGTTGTGGAGTCACACTCACACATCACACGCGCTCACTCACGCAGTAGCGAAAGCGGGGCCTCGGGTGAGGGGGGGGGGGGTGTTTGCCTAATTTTAGAGGGGGGTCAGGTGCCTTCTCGGTGAGGGGGGGGTGCACGGGCAGCAAATTTTCCTGAGGGGGGGGGGTGCACTGGCAGAAAAATTTTGTGAGGGGGGGGGGGTGCACGGGATCGCACGGGTAATACCAAATTTTTGCCTCAGAAAAACACAGAAATTCTTATAAAATACAGAATATTTTGTGCAAACAAGCTGCTTGTTTGGTCAGAAACAACAAAATCAATGCAGGGACAGACACAAACGTCAAGAAAAATGCAAAAATTACGGTATTTTTGGAAAAAAATTGAGATGAGATTGACCACCGTGAGGGGGGGGGGTGCGATCCCGTGTTTTCTCGCGGAGGGGGGTGGGGGGGGGGAGTCTAGTACCCGTGTCGAGGTAAAGGGGGGAGGGGTAGGGTTAGGGGAAAAAAAAAAAATCCGGATTTTTTTTTTTAAATTAAAAAAAAAATTTTTTTTTTAAAAAAAAAAATTTTTTTTTACAAGTTAGGTTTGTTCGAAGCGTCTCGTCGAGCTGAGTTCATCTAGACTATTTTCAGAACGATCCGGAAAACTATAAGAGCGAAAATCGTGTTTTATTGAAATTATGTCCATTTCATAGAGGGAAAGTTGCATTTTCAACAGTAAAACAGGACAATTTTCGACGTGTACTTGAATATTGAACCGTTCTTAGTTGTTCCTCTTTAGAAAATTACCAAAATTTGACTGTGTTCAAAAATTCCTGTTTGCTGTAGCTAAGTCGGCAACCCCTGTCGACCCGGTCGCCCCCCCCCCCCAAGACACAGACTTTCAGGTTCAACCAGCTGTGCTATCTGCCACATGGCGAGAGCCCACTCTTCAAATCATCGTATCGAAAACACGTACCATGATTTCGCGATCACGTTGCGGGCAACTGACAGACGCAAGTTTAACACGTTAGTTTAGCTCAGCACGCAAGTTTTAACATGTGGCCATGTTATCGGGTATCTGAAAAACGGTCGTGTGATGTGGTATTAACCAACATCCCCGCTCCAATTGTTTAACAATATATCGCACAACTCCATTGTAGACCTATAACATACGCCAATCAACAAAATATCATGTTCATCTCATGGCCTACCGACTGAAAAAACATGTTCTAAGTTGCAAGAAAACGATTTCTGAAACGATATTTCAATTCAGTTAAGTCATTTCAACGCTAAAAATTGACTCTAGAAGTCATCCAAATCGAAAAACATGGAGTACGTCGGTCAAAATGACCAAATAATGACATGTACCTAAGCACACAAAGAAGTTGGGAAGAAAATTTGGTTTGAACTTTCAAAAAATTATGCCATAAATCGAATTTTCAGAGCAAAGTAGAAGAAAAATTTTTCAAATTTTTTTTTTTAAGTTTGAAAAAAAAAATCCAAATTTTTTTTTTTAAAAAAAAAACGAAAAAAAAAATAAAAAAAAAATTTTTTTTTTCAAAGCCCCTAACCCTAGGGAGGGGGGTACACGGGTATCTGCCCGTGCACGGGCAGGATTTTCGGCTGAGGGGGGTGCGCCCCCACCCCCCCCCCCCCCCGCACTTTCGCTACTGCACTCACGTGCATAGTTGTTCCAGGGGAGGGGCCCAAATTTCTTGAATCTGTCTCTATCAGAGAAGTGTTTTCGGCTCAGCTATTATCTATCTAAAAAAATTCTCAGCCAGCTATCTATCTGAAAATTTTGTCTTCGAAGACAGAAAAAAGCAGAAAATGAGCCAATTTTTGACCACAATTGATCATTTCTTGAAAATTTCGCTGATTTTAGGTAAAATACGCGTTTATACTTGATTTTTAGCGTATTTATTATATAGCTGTTTTTATAGCTTTTTAGCGTTTTAGCTATCTATCTAATTTCAAATTTTTGACCGCCCGCCGCCGCCCCCCCCAACGTCACATGCCCCCCGCCCCCCCCCCCAAAAATTTTCCAGCTATCTATATCGCCCCCTCCCCAACCCCTCGGCTCTGGAACAACTATGCTCACGTGTGCAGTTCATGTCGTTAAATGAACTGTAACAGCAGTAAAGCTTCGCCTTCAAAGTATGTCACGTTTGTTTGTTCGCTCGTTCGTTTTCTGTTCGTGCGAACCAGCAACCGAATCGAAGTAACTTAATGATCTCACTCACGTTCAAATATTTCTTGATTTTATCGAGTTCTAATTTTGATGGCGTTGTATAAAGTTCAAAGTTTGTTGTTCTTGCACCGCTCCGCTGCTGGTGCTGTGCTGTTTGAATATCAGGTTTCAAATTGCAAATCATTCAAACAAAACTTGAGCGGCATTCATGAAGCAATATTTAGTGACCGAAACACAGCTACGCGTCACTAAATACAGTTTCATGAATGCCGCGTTACTGCTTTACGATTTGTGAAAGCAAAAAGCGAGCTGCTTTGAGAAGTAAGAATTCGGCATGGTTGCGAAGCTGTGCTAAATAGAGGCAGTTTGGAAGTTTCAACAGCATAGAAACCCCCGTGTCGCTCCATGGAAGGAGAAAAATAAAGTGCGAAGCTGGTTTTGAATGCAACCGCAGAACTGGAGGCCAGAACTGCAAATCTCGACAGTGCACTGCATTTTGCAGGCTGTTGGGCTCGCCAACACTCGTGATCAAGCTGCCGACGTCAGTGCTATTCATTTTTTCTGGATCGAGTCAAAAAACGCCGTGCCCCGTGCCGTGTTCCTGCTTCGACTGTGATAAACCACCTTGCCTCAGATTTCGACCATCTCAATCCGTGCCTTGTCCTCACTCGTTTTTCATTCTGATTCTGGTCGCAAATAACAATATCTTGCAATTTGGGATTTTTTTCGCGGGTGCCGTAATTGAAGACGCCTTTAAGATAAACACATTTCAACTGTCTTGAAATCAAAATCGACGAAATATATGCCCCCATCTGACGAAGCAACCGGAGCAATCTGACGACGCAAATAAAGCGAAATTTTGCTCGCCTTCATCGCTCGCCAAATGCCAAAAACCCACCATCGCATCGTCGCCGTCGACGCATCGAACGGAGCTACGAACAACGACGACGTGGAGAAGAGCAAGCGAGCAGTGACGTTTGACGACGATAAGAAGCCGCTTCTGGCTTCTGAAGAACGCCAGCAGAGTGCTGACTCAGAGAAACCGAGAACGCGGTCGAGCATGGTGCGACAACGCGCGATCTCGCTGGCGCGCGCGATGCACGGCGGCGGCCGCACACTGCATTTCTACTCGGGACCGGTCGTGGTGGCGTTTTGTTGGCTCGCGATTCAGTTGACCGTCCTTTGGACGATGTACAAAGCAATGGCTGACTATTACTATCAGCGGGAGCATTATGGAGCGACGAGGCCTCCGGGTAAACGCTCCCAAGACTGATCGCAATGTTCTGTGCCTGCGTTTGAATGTCGCTCGTCGTCGACTTGCACCGTGATTTATGAATTGCGTGGCCAGGCCACTTCTCTCTCAGTACCGTCTGCTTCTATAGACACAGAAAACGATGGCTGTTTGTTTCGCCATTCGAGCGCACTCACTCACCTACATTTATGCCTGGGCTGGGTTGTCACCTAATAAATTGGTGTCTGGTGATTGATCGCTTGAGCTAAGCCTAAAACATCGATTATAAGCTTTTTACGTCTTCGTCTTCCGGTATTTTTTCTCTTGTGTTTAGTTTCGGAAATTAGAGTGCAGTTTGAACCGTGTCCCACGCTCCGATTAAGTCCTGAATCTGGGTTGCCCAGGTTTTGAAAGGGTTATCTTTCACAATATTTTAACTTAGGGCGTTTTTCTGTGGATTTATTCGGTCTGCATTTCGTTCTTTGTCCCGCTGGGGGAATTCTTTTGGGTGCTTGTATTGTTGAGCAGAAAAAAAATACTTTTGTATGTTGTATTTTTTGCCAAACTTCCAAACGTTTGACACGTTTTTTGCTTTCACAATCGGGCGGTATGCTTGCGGTGATGTTTTTCGTATTTCAAAATCGGTCTATTCGGCTATTGTGTCGAGTGATTTGAAAAATCTCCAAAAATATGGTCAACGTTGTTCTAATTTGCAGAAGAGGTCTCATGCGAGTTCGGCTCTGCTCGCTACTATGCTCTGTGCGCGTTCGGCGGCGTGTTGTCGTGCGGCCTGACGCACACGGCTGTGACACCGTTGGATTTGGTGAAGTGCCGCATTCAGGTACGCTCTGATATTGATTTAGAGATTTCTGTTGCCGACAAAATAACGGTGCGATTCATTCGCGAACTGGTTGTTTTTTGTGATTGTGCTCAATGACTGGTTCAATCAGTCGGGTGCCAATCAACGTGCCAAATGCGAGTATATGCAATATTCGCACGTGCAATTCGTGCACGCAAATCGTGTTGCTTCCAGTTGATTTGTGCAACAATTCTTTCCGAATCACAACAACAAAGTCTGTGCTTTACTTAGGGCAACACCAAACTGATGAACGGTATAAAAACCATTGCTTTCGTGTCAGGTGAACCCGGAAAAGTTCAAGAATCCGTTCCACGGCTGGAAGATCACGGTGCGTGAGGACGGCGCTCGTGCGCTGGTGCGCGGCTGGGCGCCCACGTGCATCGGCTACTCGATGCAGGGACTCGGAAAGTTCGGCTTCTATGAAGTGTTCAAGGTGCTCTACAGCAACGTCTTGGGCGAGGTGAGAGCGAGCGATACAGTGCGCTTTTCGTCACGTTTTTCATTTTCTGCAAGGACGGTGCGACCGTGTCAGGCCTGTCATGGCCTTCGTGCAGGCATGTTTGTTGTGACTACTGAACGGAACAATGCTTACTGTAAGTAAACTCGCTTACCCAACGTACGGCATAGCCGAATAAATATGGCAGTCTCAATCAAGGCGAGATTAGTCGCAGACTAGGAGTTGCCTTTCTCAAAAATGATAAGATATCCGCCAATCGAGTGTGCAAAGGGAGAAATAATGAACAGAATAGTACTAATTACCAATTAATTTTGAGGAACATTTAAAATTTGACACGCAGTTGGGCTTCTGAACATCTTTTTTTTATTGATTCAAATTTCGCGCGCTCCTTACACCCTGAAAAAAAGCTGCCATGTTTAATCGGCCATACTGTACTACACCGCCTACTGAACGATCTGTTTCAGGAGCTGTCGTATACGTGGCGCACCAGTTTGTATTTGGCTGCGTCGGCATCAGCTGAGTTCTTGGCTGACATCATGCTTGCGCCAATGGAAGCCGCAAAAGTGCGTCGCAGTTTTTGACATGTTTCCGTAGACAGTTGTTATGGGCCTGCGCTCAACTCATTCTCACCATGGTATTCACTGGTTGATTTATCGAAACGCTGATTTTTGTACTCACAGGTCATAACGACAAACTCATTATCCCTTGTTTGTCGAAGTCAACAAGCGAAAAAAGAAATTGGAACTGCTGTTCATTTTTTGATAGATGTCGATGGCTGGTTTCTGTGTAAAGAAACTGTTTAGTTGGAACGAAAAATATGTGCGAACAATAATGAAAAAATGTTACAAAAGTGCTAAACGTGCCGCGTGACCGTGTGGTTTTTCCTGTGCAGGTGCGCATTCAGACCGATCCGAACAGTCCGGCGCGATTACGCCAGGTGGCACCAAAGATCTGGGCCAGGGAAGGCGTCTACGGCTTTTACAAGGTTTGCGCTAACAATCCATTGTTTTTTCTTTCAACTGCCGCCATTGTGAGAAAGGCTGTCAATCGCATGAATTCAGTGTCAGCCGGAGCATGCACATGCGCCATGTTCGCATGCGGTGGCGTGGCACTTTGGTGCTTTTCAGCCCCATCGCCGGTCGCTTAGTCTTGTGTCTTTAGTGAAATTCTGCAGTGTCTTGTGGAATTAAGAGTAAACTATTGTCCCATGCACATTTGTTTGCAGAAACAGGAGTGCGTTTTAAAAACAATGTTTCGCGGTGTATATCTTTTTTCAGCGTATATTTCGCATTACCTGCAGGGTTTGCCGCCGTTGTGGATGCGTCAGATTCCATATACGATGATGAAATTTGCGTGTTTCGAGCGAACACTGGAGGCACTCTACAAGTACGTGGTGCCGAAGCCGCGCTCAGAGTGCAGCAAGCCGGAGCAACTCGTGGTCACGTTTGTCGCCGGATACATCGGTAAAAACAGAGTCGTTTTTGATTGAAATCATGTTGTGGTATTTCACACCTTTTTTTGGTCATATAAATGGAAATATTTTTTTTCAGCCGGCGTTTTCTGTGCGATCGTCTCGCATCCACCGGATTCGGTTGTTTCGAAGTTGAATCAGAATCCCGGCTCCAGTGCATTTCAGATCGCGCAAGAGCTCGGCTGGATTGGTCGGTGGCATGACGGTTTTTTTGGCATGCTCGTTTTTGTTGGCACTTTGACTTTTTTTTGCTCGGCAAACCAGCACCGTTTATTCGGATGGACTCAATCAGCGAGTAATATTAAAAATTTAAGTCACGAGAGCGAAATTTCATTCAGTTGCGTCGACAGATCAGCAGCATTGCGTTGTGTTGTGTTTCATTGCAGGCCTCTGGCGTGGTCTGGCCGCTCGTATCGTCATGATCGGCACCCTCACGGCGCTGCAGTGGTTCATCTATGACTCGGTCAAGGTCTACTTCAAATTGCCACGCCCACCGCCGCCTGAAATGCCGGAGTCACTGCGGCTAAAACTGATTGCCGCCGGAAAGCTGCAATAGAGGCCTTTTAGTTGTGGTTTTTGGTTTTGAGTTTTGTCGCACGTGTAAAAACTGTTTAGGTTGGATATACGGAAGCGTTGCTCTTTGCAGATGACACTCTTTTTGTTTTTGTTGTTTTGAATTCAATTCTTTGGTGGCTTCTTGGATTGAACTTCGCACAGTTTTTTGTGACCATTTTCAATACTTAGTGGATCTGGTAGGCGTTACTTTCACAATATTGTACCAAAAAATATGCGGCGGACTTTTTTATTGCGAGCTTTTTAGTCGACAGGTTTTTTATTTGTCTGAAAACGAACAGATTTCCAAGTAACTCCTTGTTGGTATTTTCGTTTTTTCTTTTTTTAACATTTTTTTGTAGAAGTAGCCTTGACGCATAAACACCCGCAGAGCTGCACTGAACTGAACCCCAATTTTCAAGTGGCAATCTTCTCTTGTTCCACGAAAAAATTCCACTAAAATAATTTTCATACCGTTTTTGCGTGCAATTTCGTTGACTGGTATGAATTTTTTCCGTTTTTTGGTTGTTTTTTTTCAGGTTCAGCTTCAACTGATCCAGCCACCATATGAAAGTCCTTTGAAATTCTTTGTGATTTTTTATCCATTTTGCAAATATGTCACCGTCGATGTCTGTGTGTACTGTGTGACGTTGTTCTCATACCCAACGTGTTGTGGTGTTGTTTTTAGTTTTTGCCTAAATATTTGTTCACCTCACTTTTGGAATTTCCTTGCTGGTCCGTGCTTCAGTTAGGTTATCAATGTGAAATTATGCTTGTTTATTAAAATTCTATTTCAAATTTCGACACAATTCCAACTTTGCGTTCTTGGTTTTGTTCGGTTTGTGGTGACCCCGGTCCTAGTAGCTTCAACTTTTATAATCGGAAATCTGTTGTGAAGTTTATTGTTTTTTATCATACGTAGTTGTTCTTCTGTGCACTTGTGGTGATTTATTTACTGTGGTGGATTTTTGCAAGTATTTGCGCGATTTTAGATCGTTGTCCTTCATAGCACAGCGTGGTCATATCTGCATGTGATCGATGCAAATAACACAAATTGAATGAAATTCGCACTGTTTCTGCTGGTGCTCTGTTGTTGCCTCCGTTTCTGTGCAAATTCAAAAGTCTGAAATTGACTTTTACTGCATGTGACGTGCTCTTATTGGCCACAAATAATGTCTATGTTCATCAGGTCTAGGGTTGGCATGGGAATTTTTGTGTTATTTCCGGGTTTAAAAAAATAAAGAACCGTTTTTACCTTAAAATTTTGGTAGCTGAAAAGTTGAATGGGAATAATTGGTAAGTATGGGAACTAAAACGGTAATAAAACCGCTTTTTCCTGGCAATATAAAGAGACGGTTTTTTACCACCCTAATCAAGTCTGTGTGTCGCCAGACTGAAGGCTGCATTTGGACTGTGCACGGTCATTGGTTGCAGTTGCAGCTAATAAACGCGTTTGGTTTGGGTTTCCATTCGAAACACAGGAACTAGGCATAGTTTTCCGTATTTCACTGAACGCTCCAAAACTTACCGTCTCAAAATATTTCAGCTGGCAGCAGTAGTAGTTTGAGAAGTGGTTTCTGTAATACGCAGCAAAACGTGACGTCGAAAAAAGTTTCAGCCAAGGGAATTGTAATGTGACTATGTCTGCTTTCACTCTGCTTTCTAAGCACATTCCAAACCGATACGTTACGGCATATGGTCGATAAATATGTGCAAGGTAGTAC
Source organism: Theristus sp. LFF4_11 (assembly GCA_030248135.1). NCBI lineage: Eukaryota > Metazoa > Nematoda > Chromadorea > Monhysterida > Xyalidae > Theristus > Theristus sp. LFF4_11. Next base: position 1,912 of record JASANC010000354.1, on the reverse strand, counting down.
GTGCTAAGTGTTGGTGTTGTTGTGTACGTTTGTGGCAAACAAAGCACGCATTTTTGCGCACAGTTATCATAATTTAAAGCAATTGTAGATCAAATTTTAATTGATACGAAATGTGAATCACTGTTTCAGGTGTAGGGTTGTTAAACAAAAATGAAAATTTAAAAAAAAGTGATTAAAAAAAACAAAAATGCCGATTTTTAAAAAAAAAAAATTCGAAAAATTTTCTTCTAATATGCTCTGAAAACCTCAATTTTGGCACAATTTTTCGAAAGTTCAACAAAAATTTTCTTTGATTATACCTCGTAAAACCTTTAGCAGTCGATTTTGGGCCGTTTTACCGACTGATTTTAGGCTTCGACAACATCTGCGATGAAGTTTTTGAGCGTCCCAAAGCTTAGCCTACCATTTCCGATGCAGATAAGGTGACGATTCGCCTCGCAGAGCGTCCGATTGTGCTCGCTGCTCCGTTTGCAAGCGCTACGTTGTCTGGTTGCTGCTTCGTGTCGTGTCGTCGCGACACCATCAGAAGAATTGATCGAATTTCAAGGCGGTATGTTTGTCTTCACTTTAGCATTAGCTTAGCTGGGGACAATTAGTGACGTTTTGGAGGTCAAAACACAAGAAGAGGCATGGTGACGGTTTGGAAAAGGGGTAATTGAGGTCACCAAAACAAAATCTGCAAAGTTCCGCCATACGGGAGTCATTCGGGAGGCGCTTGCATATTATATGTGGTTCTTCGGACTCCCTGATTGATTTAGCACAACTTTGATTTTTGAAATTTAAAAAAAAAATTAAAAAAAAACAAAAATGACGATTTTTGTTTTTTTAACAACCCTATTCAGGTGCCTCAAAGCAGCATTCTATTGCAGCAGCCAAACAGACTGTTATGTTCGCGCGCAAAAGTGTTCGTCTTTAATTTCAGGGCTTTCTCCTGATATTCATTTTGGGCTCCCCCAACACCAATGGCTCCGTGGGATCAACTGATTGAGGTTTCGAAAGCCAACCCATTTCACGCACCAACATCGGTCGCGCACTGCGCTGGTGGATCGTTAAGCAAGAAAGTTGGCGACGGTGAGAGAGCGGGCTACGGAAAAAAGCTTTGTGGCTTTATGTTTTTGAGCTGTGTCTTCCGCATATTCTGTCCCTCAGTGTGTGGCAATTACTATGATACAGAACTTACGGCAACGGTTTGCCGCTTGAACTGCTGTAACCATCTTGAGTTTTGTGTGCATGAAATTTTGGTAGTTTGCAATTGTAACATGTGCACATCTGTATTATCAACTGTTTAGACACTTTAGACAATCAGCATGTCTGGAGATTTGTAAAATGTTAGCAGATCGTCTAACATAACCGGCGGTAGCTTTCGCGTATGTTTTTGTGCAGCGACGTGTTCAGTTTCATAATACCGTATTACCTCTATTAACCCCCCCCCCAAAATTAAACCCCCCCAAAAATAAACCCCCACCCCCTCGACAAGTTTCCAAATAATCCCCCCCCCCAAAATAATCCCCCATGGGGGATTATTGGAAACATGTTAGAAACACATACCCAGCAAATTCAGTGGCTGGTTGCAGTGAAAATGATGAAATTGTGCTACCAAAGGCCCCAAAGGGATGAGTTAGTGGTAATTTCATGACAAAAGGCTGTTACAAAAGGAAATCTCTGTGAAAAGTAGAAGTTTCTGCAACTTCCTTCTTGCCATGGAAGGTATTTTTGCCATTTTGCCCACCCCTAAAAATGGTTTCCAAATAAACCCCCCCCCCAAAAATAAAGCCCCCCCAAAAATAAACCCCCACCCCCAGAAGTCGCTGAAGAAATAAACCCCCATGGGGGTTTATTAGAGGTAATACGGTATTTGATCGTTTTACCTCACTCGTTCCAGACTAAAAGAGCCGTCTGCTAATTGTTGGAT
>JASANC010000352.1:0-16936 GCA_030248135.1 Theristus sp. LFF4_11 | reverse complement strand
TCACGTCTTTCATATGAGCTATCGATACTTTTAAATTTAGATGAGACAAATGGTGAAGTCTTTTTTGCAAAAATGAACGGGGTTTTATTTTTGCGCCAATGTAACTTCGCTGTGGTGTAATAAGTAACCGACATCCATCAAGTAAAATCGGCAAGATAGTCATTACATTGTATGTCCTGTAAGTACCAATTCAATTAGAAAAGATTGAGATGAGATTGCTACCGCCGCTCCGTTCCCATTGTGTTCCAATGTGCATCTTTTATTTTCTGCCACGCCGTGCTTCATTGAAATCAATATCATGGCGGATGCGGTTCACTTCGCCGGTATTACAAATTTTTAGTTTCCGTGTGTTTGTGTGTGTCTGTCGGGAAGTCAGAAACTTCATGAAAGTAATGCGTTTGGTTCCTGGGCCAATATTATGTACAAAGGTACCGTGTGTGTGTGTGTGTATCTATGGTAGCAAATGCAAAGCAGATGGAATATTACAGCTTCGTGTCTGGTATGATGGCTTACAAACGTTACGATGTCATTTTTGACTTTCATCAGTTATTTGACTGGACAAAATTATTACGCGGCCGTCTGCGTAAAGTAAAGCGATGGCTGTTCGTTCATGTATACGTGACTATGACTTCAATAAAAAAACAGAACTGCAATATGCAGAGGGTCACAACGCAAAGAACTGCAATTTGCAAAATGGCTTCATATCGTGTTCTACATTTTGGTATGAAATTTGGAACACCGCTGGAGAAATGTTTGCCATTGATTGTGTCGATAATTTCCACAGTAACATTTTCAAACCAATGTTGAAAAATCGGATATCTGATCTGGCTTGATCTTGTTCTTTGGTCTAAAGCTACAATGGTCTTGACCGTCTTGGTAATAGTAAACGTGTTGCGTTATTAACGAAGATTTGCTGGAGACAATTTTCAATTGGTGCCATTTGTTTTAACTCAGTTTGGGGACTACCAAAGACTGGAATTGTTTCAAGTGACAAAGTTGTGCGTTTACAATTTTAAAATGAAATTTTAATTACGATCAATGGCAAACTGTGTTCAATGAAGCTGTTTTGTCCAGTGCAGTTTTTTGCAACACTCCAACACCCGGTATAAAATAATCAGAAACAGTTTGAAAAATTAACTTGAAAGTTACTTTCCGGCACCGAAATTCAAATGATACCAAATCAACCTACATACCACTGCCTTGCATGCATAGTGCCCCGATCAATGTTCAGAGAATTCAGCGATGTCAGTAAGTGTGCTCAAAAGAGTTCATGACGCATTTCATCCGTCATTCATCTTCGACACAACGCACAAGCACTCGTTCGTCGCTTTCACCAGTAATAATCACGCAAATGGCATATTGACTGCTGTCGTTGCAGCACTGGGTACAAGGTGTGCGTTCTCGGAAAATAATAAATTCTAAAATTGAATACTGTGAACAGCAGTAACGCTGGTTTATGTAGTGGCGACTACTTCGATGTTCATACAGATTATTATCATTGTCGGCTGCAGCGGTAGAGCCAGCACGATGGCACCCGCTCGATCACATATGGGTAAGCAAGTCAGTGCAAAGTTGCTCTGGTTCTCTCGTTCTCGGACTCAATGTCACTACAGCGCTCGCCCATTGTCTGCTGTCTTCGTTTTGTTGTTATTTTTTTGTGCGCTTTCTTTGTCGTCTGCGGTCGGCATGTGATGATGTCATACCGTATTATACAAAAATGTCGCTCCGACTCGGTCGTGCGCGGCTTATGTGGTTTGTGCGCTTTTGTGCGCGTATTGGCCTTTTCCGACACTTGCGCCGTCTTATTGCTTGGTGTTCTTCCAATGACAAATCTGACTTCACGGTTTCGGCTATTGATTATTATTGCGTGTGTAGCTCTCTTTTTGGGTCAATTCTCGTCTATCTTTTCAAAGCGCTAGATCGGCTCACGAACTTTTTTAATGTATCGGTTGAAGAATTGTTGGCGTCCAGCGATGCGTAGAATCCGCGCAGTGATTGATGCGAACATTTATTGTGGTGTGACGGTGCGTTATGTTCTCGCGGAAAAAAAAGTAATCGCGATTACTGTGGCTTTCTCGTCTTTGGCTACCATGCATGGCATGATTGCCATGTCTGCAGTAAAAGTAACGTAACTTTTCGTTTAAGTCAGTTCGCTGGTGTATGTCAGTTTTATGCTCTGTTCAAAGGTCTGCCCCCCCCCCCCTTCCCCTCTTTCCCCCCCCCCCTCCCCCCCCCCTCCTCCCCCCCCCCCCCCCCCCCCCGTCCCCCCCCCCCCCTCCCGTACCCACCCGCCCCCTTCCCGCCCGCCCCTCCCCCCCCTCCCCTCCTCTTTTCCCTTTCTTTTTCTCCCTCATTTCAACCCTTATTCCCCACAACCCCCCCCCCGCCCCCCGCCCCCCCCCCCCCCCCCCCCCCCCCCGGCGGCCCGCCCCGGCTTTCCTGTCCCCCGCCCCTCCGGTTCCTCTTTCCCCGCCCGGGTGGCGCCCCCCCCCCCCCTCTTATTCGCCCCCCCCTCTACCGCCTTCCCTCCCCCCTCCTCCTCTTTCCCCCCCCCCTTTTTATTTCTCTCCCCCCCCCTCTCCCCCTTCCCCCCCCGTTTTTCTTTTTCCTTTTTTTCCTTCCGCTTTTTCCTTTCTCGTCTCCCCCCCCCCGTTCCCCCCCCTCCGCCCCCCCCCACAACACCCACCCCCCTCCTCTTTCTTTTTTCTTTTTCTTTTTTTTCTCTCGTCCTCATTTCCCCCCTTCGCCCCCCCTACTCCTCCTCCCCACATACCACAATCTCCCCCTCTCTCGCCGTCTTCTTTTCTTTCTTTTCTTGTCTTGTTTTTTCCTTCCCTCCCCCCCGCCCCCGCCCCCCCGCCCCGGTTCCCGCTTAACCCACCAAACAACCGCTTGCTCCTGTTTTCTCTGTTTTTTTGCTTGTTTTCTTTCGCGCCCCCCCCGCTTCCCCGCCCGCCCCCCTTGCTCCCCTCGCCGCGCAAAACCACCCCCCTCTCTCGCCTGGTCGCCCTCCTTTTTTTTTTTTTTTTTTTTGGTTTCCCGACCTCCCCCGCCCCCCCCGCGCCCCCCGCCGCCCCCCTCACCCGTTGTCCGCCAGCCACACCTCCTTCCGCTCCTGTTCTCCTCGTTTCTTTTTTTTTTTGTCTTGCCTGCCCCACCCTTCCCCGCCCCCCCGCCCGCCCCCCGCTCCCCCCCGCAGCTGTGTTGCCGCGCCCCACCCAACTCCCGTTCTGCCTCTCCTGCCTCCCCTTCTTTTCTTTTTTTTTTTTGCCCGCTGCCCCCTTCCCCCGCCGCCTCGCCCGGACCGCCCGCCCACCTCTAGGTGCTCCGTGACCTCCCCACCCGCCCGGTTTCGTTTCCCCCCCCCCCTTTCCTGTTTTTTTTCGTTCCTCCGCCAATGTCAACTGTGTAAAATCCCACCCCACCCCATCCAACATTCTTCAAATATCCACTTTTTGCCCCAAATTTGCCCACCCAAAACAAAAATTTATTAACATTCCCATGATTACCCTGCCATTCGAGTTTTAGTTCTCGTCGGCTCCCGCCCCACCTAGATGGCCGGCCTCACACCCAGTTACCCCCCCTGCGCACCCCCACAACGCCCATTTTTCCCCACTCCAGCCTCGGGGCGGGCACTTGTCAAATTTTTTCTCATATCCCCCGGCTACAATTCCCCTAGCTATTTTTTTTCCCCCCTGGAAAATTCCCCCCCCAAAAATTAAAGGGGGCCCCCCGTAACCCCCGGGAAAACCCGGGGGAACTTTTAAAAATGCCCAAGTTTTTACCCAAAAAAGTGGTCGGGGCAAAAAATTAACCCATTTTTACCCGAAAATTAACCCGAAAAACGCGCGCGAGAGGATAACGGCTCATATAATGCGTGATGCGCTGTCCGCTCGCTGACGCTCGGTCGCGCATCCGCATGATATCATATCACGGGGAACAGAATCGTGGAATGTTATAATGCAGTGTATACGATGTATCTGATATTTTCCATGCGTCATGGCACCAGCGGTACAAAACGCCCGATCGTACGCGGCAAATTCTCTTATTCGTTCCCGTGTATATTTCGTTGTTGATGTGGTTTTATGGTTTCCTGTGGTGTGTGTGTGTGTGTGTGTGCGTGTGTGCACTTGGGCGACGCCTATGAATGAGAGGGTGCCGTGGCCACTGCTACATGAATGTAGGAGTTATGTAGTTTATGTAGAAGTTTCGATGATTTAATTATCGGCCAAGTCACTGATGTCAGTATATAATGCGTTTGCATGTCTGTGGTTTTTGTGCTGATGAAACACTGACACGCGTCCGCATGTGCATTGTACTCAGTTTGGAATATCACATGCGTGACACAGTTCAGTTACGTACATGTATGTAACCAATGTACATACATGTATGTACTTGTTATCTTGTTTTTTTGCTGCAGCTGAAATATTGAAGTTCAGCTGGTTTTGGAATGATAATTCATATTTCAGCGCGACCTTTTTTAGTCATGGTTATCGATTACATGAGCTTTTTAACTGTTCTTCATCTACAAGTTGTTTTTCTTTTAGTTCCCACGACGTTTGTTCGTAAAGCGTCATCTGCGGATGAGAATCGGCAACAAGAAGATGAGCAAACAGTAAAAAAGCAGGACACAAGAGTGAACAACAACTACGGCAGCCATGATTATCAATTATACTCGTCCGAGCAGCCGACCGATATTCACCATTTATTTGCTGCGTCCGAACAACCATCTGACAGCTCCGTCTGTTCAAAAATTTTCTGCAATGGCGGCGGTACATGCGTGCCTGTAAGCGAGCGAAACAAAATTGCCAAAGCCACCTGCTTATGTTCGCCTGGACTCACTGGAAAGTACTGCGAACATCAACTGGAAATAAAGGCAAGTTCATGTTCTTTTCCGCCAGCTTCTCAAATTATTCTGAAATTTGGTACAAAAGCAAAACAGTGTGCTTGTACTTCTGGTAAGTTACCAATGTAACTTCTGAGCTCGTGAATAAGCCAAGTAGAAAATTCCAACATGTTCAGTGTGTTCCAAAGCAACGACTCTTGAGTCTCTCTGTTTTATTGAGCGATAAGGCTTGTAGTGCAGTACATGTGCTATGTAGCATGGTAATTTCATCCTTTAAAAGTAGTCGCTAATCGTATTGATGCGGACAATGCCATGAACCGGACTAGACTGTTTCCAGGAATAAAACCGAATTAACCTCACAAATCGTTTAGCTTCACTGTACTTCCTTGCTTTGATATGATGACTGCACTGCCACGGACAGTGTGCGTGCAGCGGCTGAACGGTTGTCGTAATTTCTGGCACACAGTACATGTGGTGCATGTATTGTGACTTTTTCGTACGTATACATGTACACGTGTAGTTTCTTGATGTGTGCCTTACACGTCATTAATCATGCGTACAAGTTGTTGTGTTGTCCACTAACGCTCATCAACTTCTGATCATGTAGCCTTTTGTCAGTTCCCAACTGGTGGGATCCAACTCACTTGTTACAAGTGAACAATTGTGGTGCACGCCAACTGTTCTCACATTTGCACAATAACAGTTTTGGGCCAGTTCAGCACGGAGTGTATCCATCTGATGTGTGTGCTATTTTTTCACGCCGATCCCAAGTGCAGTCGACTTTTCATGCCACCTAGGGAAACCTGCTATGACTCACAGTTTTGGTGGTCAAGAGCCCAATAGCGATAATTTCTATAATTTGCGGTGTTCCGAACAGGACTGGAACAATGGCTACTTACGTGGTGCGTTGTTTGTGTTGGTATCGTTTGTTATTTTGTCACTAACTATTTGGAAGCTGCTGCGTAAAATAAAAAAAAGTCGCAATTGCAACTAAGTAGCACAAATTAATGTTTGTAAATACCCCGCTTCGTGTGCACCATGTACATTGTGCCTGCTGGTGCCTTTTGGGGTTTTATTATGACAAACCAAACAAGCCTAGTTATTGCGACAGCCCACGACTGCCGCATAATTGAGTTATTTGCTCAATGGTGGTTTGACTCAATGGTCGCCGCATACGCTTTTTTGCGCTTATCGTGCTGTGCGACTGGGTGCATGTTTGGAATGTGCCCGTTAAAGCCTGGTTACGCGGAATAACTAAAAATGACTTTTATTTTTGCTACATTTCAGATGGAACGCCCGTGTACGCCCGAGACGTGTGGCAGAGACTATAACTGTTTCAGCAATGGGGTCATGACGGAATGCGCCCGGCGTTATGAACGTAAGTCGTGTGGTCAAGTTTTAAATAAACTCGATATTCTGCTCCTTAGACCTTACGTTTTCGCAATAAAATGGATCACTCAGTATTTTATAATACGTTGAAGTGGCGCAACAGTTTTACCACTTTGTTCAGACACCTACAAACCATGTGCTAACAACCTGTGCGCTGCGTTGAAGCTGCTTGGCGACTGTGTTCTGATAAATGGCGAGCCACGCTGTTGTCAAACATCCAGCACAATGCAAGAATGCAGTGGTACGTTCTAGAAGTATTTAGTTACAATATATGCTTTTTTTATTTTGGTCTGAGACTCAATGCGAGCATAGATAGGTAAACAGTTTCACGCAAGCGGCGGGAATTCAAAATTGGTAAAGTGATCCGAGCGCCTCTAAATGGAGCTGGGTCGCTTAGGCTACTTTGAATTGTCAGATGAAGATAATGTTCCCTTTATGTTAGTACTTCGTTAATTAATCAGCTTTTGGTTAATGTTGAAGTAATGTGCACATTGAATATTTGCAGATGCGTACGTGCAACGCTATTCTCCTGAAGACATTCACATGTCGTCTTACCCCCACGAAATCAGCGATCCATATAGCAATGAAAACGTGGACGACCATCGTGGAATCAGTGCGGCCACACTGCACTACTCAGTTGCTGCGCTCTTCCTCATGCTGATATTTTTCATTGTCTCCCTGACGTTGTTAATCTGCGGTGCACATAACTGGAGCTGTCGACTGGTCCATAGCCGAAGTGAATATGAACGTTATAAAGAGGAAGCAGCCGCAGCGGCAACCGCCGCGAAAAATCTGGTCGACAGAGAAGCGAACGAACTCGCTGCGGTGTCGTCGAGTTCGTCGTCGTCGTCGTCGTCGTCAACATCGTCAACGTCAAACACGAAACTTCCACCAGAGCGTCTTTACCATCAACAGCACCGGTGCCGCCACTACACGGAACAGTCGCTGGCGCATTCCGAGCAGATACAGCAACAGCAACAGCAACAACGGCACCATCATCAAATTCCACAACAGTCTGTCACACCAGTGGGCGGTGCCAGTCGCACCCCGTTAAGCTGTCGTCGACAAACAACAACAAACACCAACATGCTAAATCATCAGCATCAGCCGGCTTTCGTTGGCAGCAGCCAGACTCACGTTCATTTTGCAGCGGTTGCCGTCGAGGCATACAATAGGCAATCGGATGAAGCACCGAATGCAGTGGCCGAACGTCTACTCGACAGAAGCAATGCGACGCTGTCGTTTGTTGAAGACAATGCTAACAGGTCGACGCTTCGTTTGTAATGTTCTTGCTCTTGTCATATAAAACAGTATTTTTTAATTCAGGTTTACACTCAAAGAAGTCTATTCGAACGCGGACTCGTTGAACGTTTGCGTTGGCAGTGCTAGAGATGGACGTTCCGTTAGTGCGCGGAGCAGGGCAAACGAAGATCCAAACTGTCGATTTACCTCTGAATCAGAGCTATTTGTTTCTCGCGCCTGATTTACGTTCACATGCATGTATCTAGATATTAGTGACAAAAATTGATCTCATTTTGTTATCATTGGTACAATATTTATGTTCTTCTGTCGCGATTCGCCACAGTTATTTTGATGTTCGCTATCTACCCAAGCCTGAGTGGCATTAAAATCTTTATTTAACCTATAAATTGAAACATCAAGCAACTGTGGTGAATCGCGTTGGAAAACCTCAACAACATAATAAATTCGGTTGGGAAGTAGAAAGTTGCCCAAGCTGAAAGATCCGCATGTCGAATGTTGAGAACTTTAAAAAATAAAAAAAATTTATACATCGAAACTGAGCATTCCCAAATCATTGTACAAAAATGCTTTTACATGATCATCGACTTCTATCAGTGAACATGATGGATCCAGCACTGTATGATGTTTCAATAACTGCATGATCTGTTTGAACAGCTGATCATAGTGAATACGCTGCAGTACGACCGGATTACTGGCGCAGGTGCCAATGCCGCCACAACACACTTCCGCTTGAAGAAACTTCCAAAAAACCGAATCGTGTCTCATTCGTTGTCGGAGTGTAGCAAAGTCCACGGAGTCTATCGTTGTACGTTGGTTCGTTTTGCAATCGTCTGTATACGTGAAGTATATCCTGATTTGCGAATCAATTTGTTGTTGAGCCATTTCGGCCAGTTCGTCCAACTGATAGTATTCCGCTTCGACAATGATTTTTCTCAGTAAACCGCGGTCTTCCGGCAGTGCGCTGTGGGCGCCGTTGCGTAGGTAGTCGAGCACATGTGGAAATATGTCACCGTCGCGATCGATAAAAATCGAACGATCGGTAAATGTTCGAGTGCCAGTTGAACATTCTTTCCAGGAACCTACAGTTTTTTGTTGAAATAATTACTCAAGCGATTATGTAAAAGCAGTGCGTATGCGTGCGTTTTTCATGGACACCGAACAAGTCGACAACAGCAACAACAACTACTACAAAAACAACAACATGATCCTGATTTTTTGGTTTTTTTATTCTGCTAAAACACAGAAACATGTGAAGTTTAATTTTTTGGTGTCGATGAATAGGGTATTAGTCCATGTGTGTACGGCATCAATAATGAAAATTATGGACGATTGAAATTAAAAAATTTTGCAATGAGCTTTCGGAAATAATATTGTGGGAATTCGCTGCCGCGTCTTATACGATTGAAACTTGGCTTTAAACATTGAATCTAAAAAACGGAAACGTACCTGAGAACATGGCGGCAAAAAATGACGTTCCTGCCTGGCATAACGTAGAACCGGTTGTTTGAAACAGTCGTCCGCCGACATTCAAACAGACTGGATCCATCATTAATTGGTTCTCATTCATTGTAATTTCGTTGGAATGTTTTCATAATAAAAAACGAATTTTATTTTATTGGTAGAAATACTACGCAATTTATTGAACAAAGTTTGCACAGCGTACAACGTTAGACTTGGCGCTTTTGAAAAACATGATGTGCGTCTGGGAAATGCAATGCTAGCCAACGCATACGCAACGTGTGTCCCTCGTACATATGTACGCACAGTGAAAAATGCACGCTGTGTTGTTTTGTTGTGTTTGTAGTCAGCTCGCATAGCTGCCAGCCGACTAAGCATTTTCCTTTTATGCAAAAAAATCAATAATAGTGAAACCAAAACATCAAATAAAAGCAAGCGTTAAAAAGCAAGACATTTTCGGAATAAAAACGCTGCTTTGGGAATGTTAATATGACCTATTTTTTCAAACGTGTCCCACTGAAATGACGTCATGTGCCGCCAAACATGCGCTTGCCGTTCACAGCAAACCTGACTTTCCGTTTAGCCGATTTCTTCCCGTAAACAAATGGTGAATGTCGAATCAGTCACACCAAACTGACATTTTAGTGCCTGTACTTTGACAAACGGGCGTCTTTAAAGCAAATGACGTCATTTCAGTCTGGACACGTTTGAATAAATCTACAAGTATTAAAAATATCGAAAATGTCAAACAAGTATCTTGATACCATCACGGCGAGGACGCCGGCACTTGTCGCATCGGAGTGGAACTTTTGCTTTGCAGGCTGCTTCCAAAACGTTTTGTGGCACATTCAGGTGTTCGACATCAAGCAGCATTTCTTTGCTCGTGCACTGTGACTTTAATTTTTTTCTTCAGAACCTAATATTTCACACATGCACATGGTATTGTTGTTACTCACCGTTGGTGTTGACGTACGGTTCGTCATTTTTGACAAGGGCGGTTTCGCGACTTGTAACGTCGATGGATTTGGTGATTCAGTTTGTGACAGACATTGAAAGGAAATCAGTGATCTGGATGGACACTGGACGGGTTGTCTTTGGTGACCAACAGAATCGTTGACGTTATTCATGTTTTGTTTGCACCGTCTGCTTTGTCGATCACCTGTGATTTGAATGTTTTTGAAGTTCCACAGATTGAAGATAATTTATTCAGTTTATTTTCCTGACTGCGCTGGTGCTCACCTTCACTGATGCTGGCCAACATGGTGGACTGTGTGTAGGTTTGTTCGTTTTGGCTCAGTTGTCTGCAAACAAATCTTGGACGTATTCCGCCGTTTCAAATGTACCACAGAAACAGATTGAACACATGCAGTATTCTCACCTTCGCACAGCCGCCTGTCGTTTCAGATTTCGCCACTTGACACAACTCCAGCTTAGATCTGGCAACCAAGTTGGTCCAACAAACCTGTTTGGTGCACTAACGTACAGTGCCAGCACGAGCATACCCCCGAGCACGGAGAGAAGACTCAGATACAGTGAGTATCCGTGAACTCTTATATCGATTGCCGCAAGTACGACACCGGTAATGCTCATCACTAAGCAGGAAATGATCAACAGTGCCGCATAGAACATGATCTTTTGCACAGTTTTTGCAGAATTTCACAGCCATATGGAGAACAGAGAGAAAGTAAACAACCACGCTGGTTGTTGCTGGTAAAAAATGAAAAGTCCTCCACCAACATACAGAAGCTTGCATTATGTGCATTTCATTTGCAGTAGAAAATTGAATTTCTTTCTGTTACAGAGACGAGAGACTGTTTTTTTTGTTCTTCTGCGGAGAGGATTTTTTTGTTCATCAGTTTTTATCACACATGTAGCTTTTGCTTTTAATCAAATGAAGCGATGAGCTACATATTTTATGGATGAGAGGCAACTTTCGCAAACTGAATTTACTTGATTTTGAGTTGTTCGTTTCTTGGCAATTGTTGAATGATTTGTGCCCGACCCTTTTGTGAGTTTGGTGGTGATGTGAGTGGCAACATTTTGGGTCTGTAAATTATGAACCTAAGTTGCTTGGACATTTCTAATGTGGCGTGACGTACATGTACGTACAGTTTTGAAATGGAAGCTCGATATACTGTCAAATTGATAAGACTACCACCGAAAAAAGATGCTGTTATTGGTACCACTGATATGGTAAGTTTTTTTTCTGTAGTTCAATAGCACATCTTTTAAACGCTGATTTTCAAATCTTGTTCTAACGGTATAGTTTGCAATGTACGTTTGTGAAGTATTCGTCCTGTATTTCAGTGCTGTTACTGGAAGCATAAAACTGCATACTGCAGTTGTCTTCAGTGCCCAAGACACTTGAAAAATTATTGTGGACGTAAAAATGCGAGCCATTCAGTGGTGTCTCATAATAACTGGACTTTTTGTCGCCATTATAGCTGCATTGATGGCTGGTTTTTACCAGACCATCTACAGCAACGTGATTCGAACGGTAATTCGATGTTGTGATTCAAGTTTGGTTTCTGTGTTTTTTCTGAACTTGATCCGTTTGAGCGCCGTTACAGTTATTGAAACGAAGTTCAGGCTGTGGCGATCGGCGTAAATTCGGAAGGCGCCTACAACTGGGCTGGCCAGAACTGGGTGAAACCACAGTACGACGTGTACATGAAGTTCTACATGTTTCACATCGCTAATGAGCATGAAGTGATTTATGATGGCGCAAAGCCATACGTCGTCGAAAAGGGCCCGTATTCGTTCAGGTTCGGTGTCTATTAGCAAAATATGCGCTGCATTCTTTTTTCGAATGAAACAAAAAACGACCGTTTGAAGGCAGACCGATCGAAAGCACAACGTGTCGTTTCTTGAGGACGGCAATTCAGCGGTTTATTGGAACTACCGAACGTGGTACTGGGCGAAAGAGGCGTCTTGCGAGCTCTGCGAGATTAATGACAATGTGACAGTGCCGAATCTTGTTTACCTGGGCGTGCTTGCTCAGTTGGCTGAAAGAAATTTGCCTGAGTGGCAAGTGAAATTGGTGGACTTACTGCTGTTGTCATTGGACGAGCGTCCGCTGGTGACTGTCGAAGTTGGCCAAATGTTGTTCACTGGCTACAAGGATTCATTGCTGGCTCTGGAGGGATTCTTGTCGCACTTTATTGACATGCCGATTGCGGTGCCATCAGAAATGGCGTTTTTCTATGGGGTACATTGATTTCAATTTTGCGGAATCGAAATTCAGGACTGAATATGAACGTTTCTGCGTCTCATGAAAGAGTTAGACCGGGTGATGACGTTTTGTCTTCAGTACAACGCGAGTCACGATGGCGAATACAAAATACAAACGGGAAAGGACGATCCCGATAAAATTGGTGAAATCGAATTGTGGAATCATAACCGTGCTTTGTCAAAGTTTTGGTGGTCGTCAGATACTGCGAGGGAATTGTACGGTGCTGGTTAGTGGTGCTGAGAACTTGAAAAATAAAAGATGATTGTTTAGACGCTCACGCTTTTTGCAGATACTGGCCAAGTGCAAGCTCCATTAATGAACGAAAATCGGAAACCGGGCATCTTCCTTTCCTATTGGTGTCGGTAAGCCGAATCATATGCACTACACAACTGTATTTCGTTTTGTATACCATTTTTCAGTTATTGTTCCATTTCCAGTTCACTACGACTGGAATATGAGAAACACGACACTATCCGTGGAATACCCGCAATCAAGTATCGTGTACCGCCAACGATTTTCAATTTGAGCATGCCGGAAAACGCTGGTTTTCGAATTCCGAAACTTCCGGTTCCTGATGGCTTGATGGCTATTCCATGTCAACCAGGTCCACATACACTACCTCAACTTCCACATGGCAGGCGAAAAGTTAGGACACGTTACAATGACCTTCAGGTAAATGGATAAATATGAGTTTGCCGGCAGTCTATTCCGCACCACACTTCTTCAACTGTGACCCATCGGTGTTGACATCCGTTGATAATATGGCACCGCCTGATCCAGAACATGACGCGATTGGATTCTGGACTTACGCTCATGTAAGTTCAAAAATAGAGCAAGTTTATTCTAACGGTTCCCCGTTACAAATATTTTCTTTTCAGGTAATCGGATATCCGGTTCGAATAATATTCCGGCAACAGATCAACATTCCGTTCATACGCAATAGCAACTTTACGTTGGTTGTTTTTGGTTGAATGCGTCATCAGTGACAACGAGAAAACATTCTTTTTGCATACTGCTCAGACTGATGTCTCGCGTGCGCTCGCTGAATTTACCACTGATGTGGTTGGCAGAGGATGTCACCGTTGATGACGTCTCACGGCATACGATTTTGACGTACGTCTATTTACTACCAGAGGCCGCTCGCTATATGCTGTATGTCGCCGTTGTGATCGGGCTGTTGATCGCTGTTCTGCCGTTTGCGTGGCCGTATCTTGTCAGACACTACCGTCGACGCGCGGAGGTACAACTGAAATCTCGTTCGATGATTTGTGCTGAACATTTTTACCGAACTTGAAAAATGACAGAAAAACAAAACCAGGATGACGACGCGACGGAATCGAATGCTACTTTGACACAGAAGGAAGAACCGGTTGCTGAATCAACAGTGGTGGCGCGTACCGCACAGGCTGGCGAGCCGGTCGCCAACAGTCAACGAATGTCAACATGCACACCCGTTAGTTTAATTCATTGCGCACAAATGGTTGATTATGAGGTTGGTTAGTGAACCTTTTGCACAAACCTTGTGCTCAAGCTTCAAACATACATCTTTAGCAAATGACCGAAGACGAAAGCAGCGATGTGACGATTAAAGTCGCGGAAGACTCGTCCGCCACTGACGCAGATGTGATAGAGGTGATCGAATATGACGAACCGCTGTACCCAGCGCCATTGGCGACCACGAATGCGCTCGACGACGCTGAACTGCCGGTCGCAGTGAGCGCACTGACGCAGCCGAGCGCGCCGCCACGCAGCGCAACGTCGTCATTCACGAGCAACGGCAGCACTGCCTCGTCCACGTCAACCTTGGTCGCTTCGTACGAAGTAACGCCGTCGGACGAACAGAATCGTTCGACGCCTCGTCGTATTCAGACCACCGCCATCGTGAACCATGCGGCTGAGCTTGATGATGACGCGAACACGCAGCACCGCTCTGACTCGGAGACGTTGCCAGTGAGATTGTGAATATGGCGCTTTGAGAACGACCAAACCGCTTGTCATTGTTTACAGTTTTAAAACAAAAAACTACACCCTTTGAGACGTTTTCTTACACTTGGATTAGTCGGTGCTCCGGCGTTGTTCCGGTGCAGTGAAGTGTTGTTATCGGTGGATCAGATTTTAAAGTTTTATCGGATTAAAAAGTTTGATCTTTGCGTGAACATTAAAATGTTCCTTAAAACAAGTCTTGTAACTGTTAGTGATTTGTTCATATCTTTTATCCAACGACACTGTTAAAAAACGAACTATGCTAAAAACTCAAATTGTGTGCGTAAAAATTGCGACGTTCAGCTTTCCACATTTGACCTTCAAAAACTGCGGCAATTATTCATTTATTAAATGAATAACCGGTTTGAGAATTAGTAAGAATACTCGTAATTATAGTAATTCTCCATGTCTTGTTCGTCCGATTCGCTACCGGAAGCCGGTTTACTCGTTTTTGAGTTACGAAACAATGAAACAGACTCGGTTGTGGCAGAAGGCTGCGAGTTGTCGGGCTGATTTGTTGCGCTGGTTGATCGCGTTGTGCGTTGTAACGACCACGTAACGCTGGCGACAATAATGTTTGCACTACTGGTTGCACTAGTCGCTTTTGTGGTGACTGCCCAAAATCTCCTCGACGCGGACCGCCGCGTGCTCGGAGGGTGCGTCACAAATGACGGCGCCCACTGTTGCTGTTGATGTTGTTGTTGTTTGTTTGCCGGTTTTATTGATGTCGAATCGGAATTGTTGCCTGCGCACGAGCGATGCTGTGCGGATGACTGGCATAACTGGTAGCCGGACTTCATCAGCGTCGACAGACACTGCATGTACGGGTGACAGAGCGCCAGATTTTGGAAGCCACGCTGCGATTGGAGCTTTGATGAACGCGAAACTTTTGTGAAATGAACAAACTGGTTATAAAAGTGCTGACCAGGTCTTCCGGTGCCGAGCACATTTCTTGTAGCGAGCGACAACGTATGGTGCTGGCGTCCTTCCAACGACGAACGCATATGGCCAACGATTGGCACGGGACCATTGGCGGATTCTAGAAATACATGTAAGTCGGCATCTTTACAGGTGTTTCGAGTGAATGTTTCGCCCATTTACAGTGCGGTTGTACCTCGAAGATGCACGGATCGACGTAACGGAACAGACGCAAACATGTCTCACGGTTGGACGCGTGTATGCAGTACGTGAAACGGTCGCAGTCGGTTGTTGCCGCCAGCACCGGCGACGCGTACGTCAGCAGATAGAGCACAGCGAAGCGGCATGCGTTCTGCCAGCTGTTGTTTATGATCAGTGCTGATTCAATGATACTCACTGTTATTCCACTGGAAGGCAACTTCATTGCCGTTTTCGTACGCTCAAAAAAGAACTAGCACCACCCGTCACTAAAAAGCGTGTTGTTGCACATTTGTATTGAATTTTGGTTTTATTCAGATATGTATGCGCAATAATGTTCGTGCTGATGATAATAATGAGAAAATGCAGATACGCGTTCATAACTTTAGTGCGTGATGTGTCCATACCTAACGACCTCTCAGTAACCAGTACCCACCATACGCAGCTAAAAACTTGTGATAATTGACGCATTTCACTATCATAAGAGTTGCATTCAACTGTTCGCTTAGAAATGTTCACTTGACTGAAGTATTTTGTCGTTTTTTATGTGCACATGTTCAGCCATCAGTCTTCCCGCCTTTGTCGAGTGGTTAGTTGTTGTTAGTTATTTTTCTTTTGTCACTTTGCGTAGGTTCACCAAAAAAACAGTGAGTGTATGCAGGTATGGGAACACTTCTCAAAAGAAAAAAACAACAAGGCTCGATTTGTAGGAAGTGAACGGGTTGCAACGGGGGAAATTGGAATCAGTCGCACTGCTTGAAAAACTAATAAAAATGATCGATATTGAACAGAACTTGAATATGCAGCTTTACATACTTCTTCATGAGTAAGCTCATGTTTGTTCTGCGGTGATATGAACGATAAAACCATACGGGTCGTCGACAAACTGTGATGTCAGTGTGTGTAAAGCGGATGGTGTGTTTTCTCTGAAACAGACGACGTGAATGACCTGATAAGCATAAATGCTTGTATTTGTAGTTTTAGTCACCTTGTCAATCGAAGTGCGCTCTCAAAACGGCCGCATATACTGAATAGTACTTTTTTTGCTAAGCAGATGTTTTTCATATAGTTAACAATACAGGGTGGTCCCTAAGTAGTGATACCAACTTTGAAGGGTTGTAACTCGCCAGCCGTTTTTTTAAGCATTTATTGAAAGTTCAACCAATTATTTGCTTGTCAGACCTGAAACAGACAGATTTGTCGTGTTTTGTCCCGGGAAAATTTATTGCGCAGAATGCCGAGTAATTAACCGGGACAGGACACAACGCGAGACACGACACCGGACACAATTTCGGACATTTTTTTTCATGTGAATCCCACAAAATTAAAATAACAGTGCGTTGCTGCTAATTCTATGTTCCATGACAGTTAGGAGCTTTATGTTCGTTCCAGCTGTGTCATTGTACATAATGTCAGCATAACGAAATTGTACCGGCATGCGGTGTTGAATGTCGAATGCACTGGTTGTTATTCCTAAAGCTTTTATTGAAGTTCATATTTTAAAGCCTGGCTGAGCTTATGTATCTGCTAAACCTTGTGTTCTATTGCTACCAGTGAGTGGCTAAACGAAATTGAAATTAGCAAACTTGTATTTGTCTTCAATTTGGAATAAATAAAATGGGACAAACGGTTGTGAAAGCTGAATTCAA
>JASANC010000351.1:0-47413 GCA_030248135.1 Theristus sp. LFF4_11 | reverse complement strand
CGCAGTTGACAACAAATAAATCAAATTCAGATGTGCACTTCAGTTCTGTTCAGTTGCAGTTCAACCAAGTTGGAGTCTGTATCGATGCTTCATCAGTTTTATTCGACCAATTGATTTTTTCCGGTTTTTATCTGAGGCAACAAGACCGTGCGGATCAGCAGAGTAAAAAACCACAAGGTGATGAAACTGCTGCGCGCAAATCTGATGCGTTTTTTATCCTCTATGAAGTTTTGCGTTTTCACTCACGTTCAGCGTTTCACCTGATGATGACAGAGAGACAATCAAAAAAAAATCATCGATCGATGCTTTATTTATCCAACGAGAACGACGTAATTTTCAGCAAAGCACTCTAATTTAAAAAACAATCGGGCTTTGATTATTGAAATTTGGCAGTGTGGCAAAAAAAGCTCACCTAAGTTAGTCAGATCAGAAGGGTTAGAAAAAAGTGAAAATCCCGATTGTTTCAATTTTTTTGAATTACTTAACAAAAAAAATTCAAAATGCCAGATGAAAATCTGATGGTCGACAAAAATAAATGGCGCATTCGAGCAGAGCCGCGCTGAGTTTGCACTTTCTTTCAGAATAAATAAGACCATTTTCGTTTTTAAAATTGGTAAATACTTGAGCAGAGCAAGAAAACGCATTGGCTCACGTTCACGTTATTGTTGACGGACAAGGGGGACAACGCCGCGGCCGCGTTTCTTCGAGACGATAAATCGACAACCAGTACCGTGGGCCCAAACAAATTTTCGAAGGGGGGGGTATGGTTAGGGTTGTTAAACAAAAATAAAAATTTTTTTAAAAAAAAGTGATTAAAAAAAAACAAAAATGCCGATTTAAAAAAAAATTCGAAAAATTTTCCTCTAATATGCTCTGAAAACCTCAATTTTGGCAAAATTTTTCGAAAGTTCAACAAAAATTTTCTTTGATTATGCCTCGTAAAACCTTTAGCAGTCGATTTTGGGCCGTTTTACCGACTGATTTTAGGCTACGACAACATCTGCGATGAAGTTTTTGAGCGTCCCAAAGCTTGGCCTACCATTTCCGATGCAGATAAGGTGACGATTCGCCTCGCAGAGCGTCCGATTGTGCTCGCTGCTCCGTTTGCAAGCGCTACGTTGTCTGGTTGCTTGCTGCTTCGTGTCGTGTCGTCGCAACACCATCAGAAGAATTGATCGAATTTCAAGGCGGTATGTTTGTCTTCACTTTAGCATTAGTTTAGCTGGGGACAATTAGTGACGTTTTGGAGGTCAAAACTAGGGTTGTAAAAAAAAACAAAAATCGTCATTTTTGTTTTAAAAAAAAAAATTTTTTTTTTAAAAAAAATTCAAAAATCAAAGTTGTGCTAAATCAATCAGGGAGTCCGAAGAACCACATATGATATGCAAGCGCCTCCCGAATGACTCCCGTATGGCGGAACTTTGCAGATTTTGTTTTGGTGACCTCAATTACCCCTTTTCCAAACCGTCACCATGCCTCTTCTTGTGTTTTGACCTCCAAAACGTCACTAATTGTCCCCAGCTAAGCTAATGCTAAAGTGAAGACAAACATACCGCCTTGAAATTCGATCAATTCTTCTGATGGTGTCGCGACGACACGACACGAAGCAGCAACCAGACAACGTAGCGCTTGCAAACGGAGCAGCGAGCACAATCGGACGCTCTGCGAGGCGAATCGTCACCTTATCTGCATCGGAAATGGTAGGCTAAGCTTTGGGTGGGACGCTCAAAAACTTCATCGCAGATGTTGTCGAAGCCTAAAATCAGTCGGTAAAACGGCCCAAAATCGACTGCTAAAGGTTTTACGAGGTATAATCAAAAAAAATTTTTGTTGAACTTTCGAAAAATTGTGCCAAAATTGAGGTTTTCAGAGCATATTAGAGGAAAATTTTTCGAATTTTTTTTTTTTAAATCGGCATTTTTGTTTTTTTTAAATCACTTTTAAAAAAAAAATTTCATTTTTGTTTAACAACCCTAGTCAAAACACAAGAAGAGGCATGGTGACGGTTTGGAAAAGGGGTAATTGAGGTCACCAAAACAAAATCTGCAAAGTTCCGTCATATGGGAGTCATTCGGGAGGCGCTTGCATATCATATGTGGTTCTTCGGACTCCCTGATTGATTTAGCACAACTTTGATTTTTGAAATTTTTTTTTTAATTAAAAAAAAACAAAAATGACGATTTTTGTTTTTTTAACAACCCTAGGTATGGGGGGGGTGCCGACCAAAAAGTGAGGGGGGGGGGGGTCCAACCTATGGTAACGTGGGTACAGTACCATGGGGGGGTCCCATGGGGGGGGTGCATTTTTTCAAAATTTTCTGTGGGGGGGGGGTCCACCCCCCCACCCCCCATGAATTTTTTTCGCTTAAATTTTAAAGGAAAAACGCTAAATTTAGCTGCAAAATCTTTGAAATTACAATGAAGATGGTCAAGTTATCATATATTCAGCTTATATTATAGACTTTATAGACAAAAAATCATGATTTTCGGAAAAAAATTTAGGGTGTGCAGAAAATTTTGGGGGGGTCTCCGCCAGACAAAATTTCATGGGGGGTGTGGGGGGGGGTGTCGGCCAAATTTTCGAGGGGGGGTCCGATGGGGGGGTGCCCGGTTTTAGGGGGGGGGTGGCACGGGGCCCCCCCCACCCCCCCGACTGTCCACAATCATTTTTACTATTTGGCCGTGTTCCAAATCCACTGAACCCCGAAAACGCTATTTGGCCGTGTTCCAAATCCACTGAACGAAGAAAAACATTTTTGTTGCGTAAAAGTGAAACTCGAACAATGAACAAACGAAAACAACACAATTTATCACAAGAAATGATACGAATGTTGCTTGATGCAATTGTAAAATCGAAATAGAATCAGCGGAACCGACTTTCTAAATGCTCGTGCGGTCTTTTGGCACGTGCGGTATTTTGGTTCTACACCAATCTGCGGTATTTTGGTCTTGCGGTCTTTTGGCACGTGCGGTCTTTTGGTACGTGCGGTCTTTTGTCTATGATTCCTTCGGACTCCCTGATTGATTTAGCACAACTTTGATTTTTGAAATTTAAAAAAAAATTTAAAAAAACAAAAATGGCGATTTTTGTTTTTTTTAACAACCCTAGACACCCCCCCAAAGCACCCGAGACCGTCGGGTGGGGGGGGGGTGGGGGGCACCGTGCCACACGCCCCCCTAAAACCGGGCAATAGGGCATCCCCCCCATCGGACCCCCCCCTCAAAAATTTGGCCGACACCCCCCCCCACACCCCCCATGAAATTTTGTCTGGCCCTGGCGGAGACCCCCCCCCCCAAAATTTTCTGCACACCCTAAAAATTTTTTTCGAAAATCATGATTTTTTGGTTGATTTTTTGTCTGTAAAGTCAGTCCATAATATAAGCTGAATATATGATAACTTGACCATCTTCATTGTAATTTCAAAGATTTTGCAGCAACATTTAGCGTTTTTCCTTCAAAATTTAAGCGAAAAAATATCATGGGGGCCTTGGTGGTGGGGGGGGTGGACCCCCTAGGCAGTACCGAAGGCGAAAGCAAATTTTCGAGGGGGGGGGTGTCGTCACGTGGGGGGGGGTGCCGAAAATTTTTCAGTGGGGGGGGGTGTCAGTCATGGTACAGTGACACCCCCCAGGCGTGGGCCATGGGGGGGGGGTGCACTATTGTAGAAAATTTTCTGGGGGGTGCACACCCCCCACCCCACCCATGAGATTTTTTCGCTTAAATTTTGAAGGAAAAACGCTAAATTTTGCTGCAAAATCTTTGAAATTACGATGAAGAATGTCAAGTTATCATATATTTAGCTTATATTATGGACTTTAAAAACAAAAAATCATGATTTTTGAGCAAAAATTCATGATTTTTGGGTGGTCCGAGAAAATTTTTGGGGGTGTCACTGTTACTTAGGTCCATCTAGGGGGGGGGTGGGGGGGTGTCTAGCAAATTTCTAGGGGGGGGGTGTGGATGGTCCAGTGTCAGGTTTTGGGGGGTGGGTGTCGCGTGACCCCCCCCACCCCCCCCCCACGCGGCGGTCTCGGGTGCTCTGGGGGGTGTACCCCCCCCCCACCCCCCCCTCGTCTTCGGTACCGGCGGGGGTTTTAAGAAATTTTTTTAAAATTTTTTTTCGTTTTTTTTAATTTGAATTTTTTTTTAAACTTTAAAAAAAATTTGGAAAAATTTTCTTTTACTTTGCTCTGAAAATTCGATTTATGGCATAATTTTTTGAAAGTTCAAACCAAATTTTCTTCCCAACTTCTTTGTGTGCTTAGGTAAATGTCATTATTTGGTCATTTTGACCGACGTACTCCATGTTTTTCGATTTGGATGACTTCTAGAGTCAATTTTTAGCGTTGAAATGACTTAACTGAATTGAAATATCGTTTCAGAAATCGTTTTCTTGCAACTTAGAACAAGTTTTTCAGTCGGTAGGCCATGAGATGAACATGATATCTTGTTGATTGGCGTATGTTATAGGTCTACAATGGAGTTGTGCGATATATTGTTAAACAATTGGAGCGGAGATGTTCGTTAATACCACATCACACGACCGTTTTTCAGATACCCGATAACATGGCCACATGTTAAAACTTGCGTGCTGAGCTAAACTAACGTGTTAAACTTGCGTCTGTCAGTTGCCCGCAACGTGATCGCGAAATCATGGTACGTGTTTTCGATACGATGATTTGAAGAGTGGGCTCTCGCCATGTGGCAGATAGCATAGGTGGTTGAACCTGAAAGTAAGTGTCTTGGGGGGGGGCGACCGGGTCGACAGGGGTTGCCGACTTAGCTACAGCAAACAGGAATTTTTGAACACAGTCAAATTTTGGTAATTTTCTAAAGAGGAACAACTAAGAACGGTTCAATATTCAAGTACACGTCGAAAATTGTCCTGTTTTACTGTTGAAAATGCAACTTTCCCTCTATGCAATGGACATAATTTCAATAAAAGACGATTTTTGCTCTTATAGTTTTCCGGATCGTTCTGAAAATAGTCTAGATGAACTCAGCTCGACGAGACGCTTCGAACGAACCTAACTTGTAAAAAAATTAAAAAAAAAATAAAATCCGGATTTTTTTCCTAACCCTAGCTAGGCCGGCCCCCTTCCAGCTAGAGATGTAACGGTCAAAAAAAAATTTTATTAATATTATTTTTTAATTTTTGAAATTTTTTCTTTAATGTGCCTTAAAAATGCCCTTTTGCTTTTTGGCATAATTTTTCGAAAGTTCAACAAAAATTTTCTTTGACTTTACCTTGTCACTTAGTCTTCAACGCTGCAGGTGGTATTCTGGATCGATTTATCGACTGTTTTCAGCCTTGGTGAGTGATGATTAGGGTTGTTAAAAAAAACAAAAATCGTCATTTTTGTTTTTTTTTAAGAAATTTTTTTTTTAAATTTCAAAAATCAAAGTTGTGCTAAATCAATCAGGGAGTTCGAAGAACCACATATGATATGCAAGCGCCTCCGGAATGACTCCCGTATGGCGGAACTTTGGAGATTTTGTTTTGGTGACCTCAATTACCCCTTTTCCAAACCGTTCCCATGCCCAGTACCGTGGGCGGGGGGGGGGGTGGGGGGGGTACACCCCCCCAGAGCACCCGAGACCGTCGGGTGGGGGGGTGGGGGGGCACCGTGCCACCCCCCCCCCCTAAAACCGGGCACCCCCCCCCCCCCCCTACCCCCCCCCCCCGAAAAGTTGGCCCACACCCCCCACCCCCCCCCCCCCATGAAATTTTTTCTGGCGGAGACCCCCCCCCCAAAATTTTCTGCACACCCTAAATTTTTTTTCGAAAATCATGATTTTTTGTCTATAAAGTCCATAATATAAGCTGAACATATGATAACTTGACCATCTTCATTGTAATTTCAAAGATTTTGCAGCAAAATTTAACGTTTTTCCTTTCAAATTTAAGCGAAAAAATTTCATGGGGGGGGTGGGGTGGGGACCCCCCCCACAGAAAATTTTTTGAAAAAAATGCACCCCCCCCATGGGACCCCCTGGGGGGTCCCACGTTACCATAGGTTGGACCCCCCCCCTCACTTTTTGGTCGGCACCCCCCCCCACGGTACCACACCCCCCCCCCTCGAAAATTTTTTTGGGCCCACGGTACTGACCATGCCTCTTCTAGTGTTTTGACCCCCAAAACGTCACTTACGTACCCAGCCCAAGTGAAAATACACATACCGGCTTGAAATTCGATCAAATCTGATGATGTGTCGCGACGGCAGGACACGAAACGGCAACCAGACAACGTAACGATTGCAAACGGAGCAGCTTGGACGCTCAAATTTAGATTGCGAGGCGAATCGTCAGCTTATCTGCATCGGAAATGGTAAGCCAACCTTTGGGACGCTCAAAAACTTCATCGCAGATGTTGTATAAGCCTGAAATCAGTCGGTAAAACGGTCCAAAATCGACTGCTAAAGGTTTTACGAGGTAATATCAAAGAAAATTTTTGTTGAACTTTCGAAAATTTGTGCCAAAATTGAGGTTTTCAGAGCATATTAGAGAAAAATTTTTCGAATTTAAAAAAAAATCGGCATTTTTGTTTTTTTTAATCACTTTAAAAAAAAATTTTTTTTGTTTAACAACCCCAGTGATGATCGACTCGCGCATTGAAGTACTTGAGCGTCGCAAAGGCTAGTTCAACAAATTCCGATGCCGCTAAGGTGAGATAGAAGCATAGTTGTTGTTCCAGAGCCGAGGGGTTGGGGGGGGGCGATATTGATAGCTGGAGCAAATTTTCTAGATAGATAGATAGCTGGAAAATTTTGGGGAGGGGGCCGCGGGAGGGGCCATGTGACTTTGGGGGGGGGGGGTAGAGAGATGTCAAGAAAAAAAAATTTTCTATTTTTTTTTCTTTAAAAAATTTTTTTATTTAAAAAAAAAATGAAAGTTGTTCAGAATTTTTCAGGGAGTCCGAATATCACCATCTGAGGAGCCACCGACTTACCATATGACCCCCACTCATACCCCATTTTCCCACCGACGACATCACGTCTCGTGTTTTGCCTCTCAATTCACCTCAAATAACACGGAAACAAGTTCAACAACAAACCGGTGTGATCATGCTGACGACACGAGGCGAAACAGCAACGAGCGAGCAACCAACGAAGTTACGCTTGCAGTGGCAGACAGTGCAATTTCGACCTTTCGAGATCCTGAAAAACGATGCGTAAATGTGAGTTCTCTGCTTCTATCTCACCTTAGCGGCATCGGAATTTGTTGAACTAGCCTTTGCGACGCTCAAGTACTTCAATGCGCGAGTCGATCATCACTCACCAAGGCTAAAAACAGTCGATAAATCAATCCAGAATACCACCTGCAGCGTTGAAGACTAAGTGACAAGGTAAAGTCAAAGAAAATTTTTGTTGAACTTTCGAAAAATTATGCCAAAAACGGCATTTTCAGGGCACATTAAAGAAAAAATTTCAAAAATTTTTAATAAAAAAATAAAAATAAAAATGCTCATTTTTTACTTTTTTTTTAATTAAAAAAAAATTTTTTTGACCCTTACATCTCTAGGGGGGGGCCGGTCAAAATTTTGAAATTTAATAGATAGATAGCTAAAACGCTAAAAAGCTATAAAAACAGCAAAATAATGCTAAAAATACACTAAAAATCAAGTATAAACGCGTATTTTACCAAAAATTAGCGAAATTTTCAAGAATTACGAGCAAAAATGGTCAATTTTGGTCAAAAATTGACTCATTTTATGTCTTCGAAGACAAAAATTTTCAGATAGATAGCTGGCTGAGAAAAGTTTTTAGATAGATAATAGCTGAGCCGAAAAAACCTGTTTGATAGAGATAGATTCGAAAATTTTTTGGGGGGGGGCGGCCCCCCCAGGCCCCCCCCCTAGAACAACTATGGATAGAAGCAGAGAACTCACATTTATGCATCGTTTTTCAGGATCTCGAAAGGTCGAAATTGCACTGTCTGCCACTGCAAGCGTAACTTCGTTGGTTGCTCGTTGCTGTTTCGCCTCGTGTCGTCAGCATGATCACACCGGTTTGTTGTTGAACTTGTTTCCGTGTTATTTGAGGTGAATTGAGAGGCAAAACACGAGACGTGATGTCGTCGGTGGGAAAATGGGGTCGTCGAAACCAAGTCTGAAATTTTCACCCTCCTCCCATATGAGTGGGGGTCATATGGTAAGTCGGTGGCTCCTCAGATGGTGATATTCGGACTCCCTGAAAAATTCTGAACAACTTTGATTTAAAAAAAATTAAATTTTTTTTAAAGAAAAAAATAGAATTTTTTTTTTGACATCTCTACTTCCAGCCCCCCCCCCCCAGGAACAACTATGCATCACGCTCCAGAGATTAGAGATTAAACATAGAACCCTACCCAACAACAACATGTGCATGGTCGGGTGATTATTACACAGATAGCTTTACTTTACACTTGCACAATATCCATGGATTGTGGTGTGAAAGAACAACCGCATTGTTCGTCGTTGGATCAAAGTTTTACGCTGTCGTGCACCATCTTGGACACGGAAACACACGGCTTCACGGTTGGTTTCCTCAAATGACTACTGTGGTCCGTCCTTTTTGTCACGTCTGTAGCGCAGGTGTAGAGCTTCTATCTACCGTTCTGTAGGTGGAAAGTTCGAACCCCGCTGTGGACAAAACGCGTAATGGAGAAACTAAAGTGACCAACAACATCTAATGGTCTGCTCCCTCCAGAGCCGAGAATAAATTGGGCTCGGGGGCAGTATTACCCGCTTCCGCCGGAGTTTGGTACCTTATGGTTTCCGGAATCGGTGCGCGTACAACGAAAAAATTGCAAACTCCACCAAAGCGGCGTCGTTTGTGCATTTTCGCAGGAGTACGTGATGTCAGTGCGCAGCGGTTTTGGTTCAGTCGAACGGTCGTGGATGGTGCGTCGGCGTTTCCGCGAATTTCGCCAGTTGCACGATGAACTTTGCCTTTCGTGGTTGCCGCTGGATTTGCCTAAGAAACAATTGTTCGGCAACAAATCGCCCGCGTTCATTGCCGTCCGAAAAGCGGCCTTACAAGTTCGGTTATTTACTTTATTTTACGGTCTGTAGCGCAGGTGTAGGACCTTGTACCCGTTATGTCGGTGGAAACTTGTTATGTCAGCAGAAATGTTTTGTCTGTCTGCAGTAAACGGTTGTTTGTTCGAGACACCTGGCAACACATTTTTGTACTCTGTGAGCACGTTCTTTGTTTGATTCAGCGTTACTTGGATCAGTTGCTGTCTCATTTGATGCTGGCGACCAGTTCTGCCATATGGTATTTCCTCACACCTGATGAAGTTGTAAATACATGTGAGTGAGTTTCTGAAAGAGCTTGTTTCTACATGATGGCTCAGAATTTCCTGCATTTTTTGTCGCATGGGTTTTTGTGTTAGTAACGCTTCTCTTTACAAAGTTCCTTGTGTATTTTGCAGTTCGTGACCAAGCGTCGCAGGCTGTCTCAATTGCATTACGAAATTTGAAAGGCTGGGATATCAAAAAAGCTTGGCAAAACGCTGGTCAGTGGAGAGCTCGCTGGAGTTGAACGAACTGAACTGTTGTTATTGTTTGCCGTAAAAATATGTTTGGTCATCAAACAGCACCTTCGAAATTTTCAGGCTGGCGTTGCAACAAGTCATTTTATCTTGTTCAATCTGTGCATGGCCGCAGGCGCACGGACGTGTTGTCTTGGGTAAGCAAGCACATGCGTTGCGGAGATTGCGTTTGTGATTGGAACAACGACATCTGGGCAATGAACAACAACAACAACCAAAGTGGCCTTCATTTTGATTCAGATTTCGAGCCAGAAGCGTGCTTCGACGGACACCAGTGACGTTCGAGCGAGCTTGAATTTTCTCGTGCGTCTCAATCACCCGCACATCGTGGCGCCGTTGTTCACGTGGTGCAACAGCGACGGTGTGCTCCTGGTCTATCCGTTCTTGCCAGACGGCATGTTCAGAGATCAGTTCTGCAAGGCATGTGTTATCCTTTCTTTTGGTGTCGAGACTCAATGAGGATTTGGATTTTGGTTTAGCTGTGCGGTTTTGCTCAGAACGTGAAACTTTCGCGCCTGCAAACTTTCTGAAACGATACGAGACCACTTGGTCTTTGCTGCTTTGTTGCGTTGTTTCTTTTCTCGGGTGAACGTTTTGCCCGTGAATAACAATGGAAATATCTGATATTTAGGCAAGACCGGACAAACCGTATTTGGCAAAGTTCTTGAACCCCGAGAGCGTGTACCCGTTGGGGCTTGACGACATTCGTCACGTTGGCCGTCATTTGCTCGAGGCACTGGCGTTCCTCAAAAAACTTGGCATCCCGCACGGTTGGTGTGGCCGCGATAGCTTGCGATTCCAAAACGACGCTCTCTGCGATTCAATGACCGCCGTGTGACGGTGTGCTGGACCGTGGTGCGCTTGCCGCTGTCTGGTGCGCACGCGACACCCGTGGCCGAGATTTGCGGTGGTGTGCGCCGCATGGTGTCTAGCCTACAAGGCACCACGGCAATGAGAGTCTCATTGTTTCAAAGCACATTCAATCATGTTGAACGGAAAGTTTCAGTTTTACCGATTTGATTTTCAGTTTGTTTTGTTTTGTTTCCGTGTTCAGGGAACCTGCACGCGAGCAACGTCGCCGTGCTGAACTCCGGCTGCGTGCTGACGGACGTCGAGGCTGGCGTGCTGCTGCAGCGTTCGTATTACTGGCCGTTGATGGTGCAGTTGCGTGGCATTCAGGTGACTCTTGTGACCACTGCGATCAGTAATGCTGGCCACCGGTTGAATTGTATTGCGATGTCACTCTATTCACCAATCGCTGAAGCTGAACAACACGTCAACATCACCATTGTCAACTGCAACTTGCTCTTGCCGCTGATTTGGTGTTGTTGTTGTTGCAGCGTTTGTTTGTTTTTGCGCAGACAATGGAGCACATCGACGTGTACTGCTTCGGACATATGATCTTTGAGTTGGCCACCGGAGACGCGCTGATGCAGCCGTGTATACCGCCGTCGGCGCCGTTGCCCTGTCATCGAACAATACGTGCGCTTTGGTTACCTTTTTTCATCCGCGAATGTATCGGCATTTTCAATTTGTGACGATCGTGAATTTACTTGGTTGTTGTTCTGTGTTGCAGGCGCTCTGATTCACAGTTTGTTGTCGGAAGAGAGCATACAGAGCGGACTGCCGAGTCTTGCGGATTTGATAGATAACGAGTAAGCTCATCATTCTTCCATTTTTGCCCGCTTATCTGTCCTTTTAGTTTTATGGATGTTTGTTTGATGTTCGCGTTATCGGTGTTTGTTAAAAAAATGTTTGTTCGCACTGGTTTCAGGTTGTTTCGCGGCGTTAAAGTGAACAAACCACAAGCGAACGAGGTGATAATGCCGGTTGCAGTGAAACGCGTCTGCGAACAGAGCACACAGAGACTGCTGGCTGACTTGCACGAACACCAGGCGGAGGTTGGTGCTTGGTGGTTGGTGGTGTTGCTCTTTTCACCTGCATCAGTTCAAATACGACGCCAAGTGCACTGCGTCTGTCAGTTCAAATACGATGCCAACTGCAAACACTGTGTTTAGTATCGCAAAGCTGTTCGCACGCACCGTGTGCAGGCGTTCTTGAATTCGGACGAGCATCGAAAAATACGACGTCGCGCGGCCGCACGACAGGCGAGACTTTTTTAAATTCGTTTTTCTATCAGTTTTAAAGCGTCAAGGGTTGTTTCTGCCACATACAGTCTATTACGATATCATATGCAACTAGCTGATTGGTTGGTGATTACGAGGTGCATGCGTTCTGTGCAAGCAATAGGCATTGCTGTGGAGGTGGAGTCTATCGTGCATAGAATGCACGTATGTGCGTAAACATGAAGTAATCACCGACCAATGAGCTACAGTCCATCTGTATAATACAAAACTAGCTGATTGGCTGGTTGACCACACATGCAGCTGATGCGTGCATTCTGTGCAAGCATTGCTGTGGACGTGTAGTTTGCCTGCGCAGAATGCATGCATCAACTGCACTGTCTGTGCAACACCAACCAATCAGCGGGTTGTATATATTATCCAGATGAACTGCAGTTGCATATACCCATGAACACCAAAACCGTAACGTTTTTCAGTGGTCTCTAACCGGAGCTGACTCGTTGCCTGTTAACTCGAGCGCTGATGCTGACAGTTCATTAGCCCGTCAAGAGTGGTCTCCATCGCCTGTGCTCTCTGAGGCTGATACCAGCCACGCCAAGGACAATCGAGAACAGACCGACCAGAAATCCAGTCCTAGTCTGCCAAAAGCGCCGTCAGGTTTTTCTTTCTCGCTTCGTTTTTGTTTTGTTTTTTGTGAAATAACTGCACGGAATGTGTTTTTTATTTCATCCGCTTTCCTCATTTGACATTCTTGTCCTTCACTCAAACAACTCACACGGAGCCACAATGTTTCAATGTTGTGCTCTTATTTCCATTTGTTTTCCATGCTGACCACCTCTTTCGATCGTTTTTTTTCTTTTTTTGTCCAGTTTCACCGACAGACAGCGACCGCCCTCAGCAAGCAACACCCTCTATTCACATCGACTGACTGACTGCATGCAAGCCAATCTCATCACGCTTCACATAATCAGTTTCTTCTTCTCCTCGTGTGAGTGCCTGTTACTTGCATTTTTTGTGCTTTCACTGGAAAGAACTTGGATTTTGTTGTATCGTGAGTTTTATTTTCACCGATGTTCTTGCGAAAGTGAAAGGATGTTGAAAGTGAAAGTGCTCCCGCTAAAATCTTCCGTAGGTTCGTGAAACCGAAAAAGCATCGGTTTCAAACCACAGCGATCTGACAGAAAATAACTTGGCACAACTGGCTTTATCAAGTTTTTATTTATTTTTTTGCAGTGATTGGTGCGACGTCGCCGTGTTCGCCATGTCCTGCACCTCCGCCTCCACCTCCGCCTCCACCCGCATTACCACTAGCACACCCAGATCAACGTTCATCAACAAGCGACGGCCGTTCTGATCTCCTTGCATCCATTCGTGCATTTAACAAATCGAATTTGAAACGGCATTCGAAAAAATAGAAACAAGCATATTAAGCTTGTGAATTGTTCAAAATCAAATGGCGTCATTTTTTTCGTATCGTCTTGAATCTGGCGCTTCATCAACGCTTCGAGCTTTTTAACACGTGAACGAAACTTTGTTTCACTATTTGACGAAAAAATATTTATTTCCGAGTCGTTATTGTGATATGTACAGGTTTTACTTATTAGAAAGTATGCCATTGTTATTAGATTTCTATTCTCGAATGACTAACTAAAAAAGTCATAATTTTTGCTTGCATAAAAGTCCACTATTTCCGGCATTCATATGTTGCCGCTATGCTCGTGTTATAAAAACTGGTTTGTAAACCACATTTCTTAATTGGTGACCATTGGATTCATTGGTTTTCAATATTTCAGTTGCTACACGTTACGACATTAAAATTCATTCAAACATGGCACTGTAGGCAAGTCACACTGAATATGCAGAGTCGTAATGAATTGTTTCATTTTCTAAACTTGCACTTTGCAACAGCACAATTTTGATAAAAAATCAACCAGAACTTCGCGTTCAACCATTCATTGCGTTGTTTTTTGCATAATTCCGCATTTACTGTGCGCTGTTTTTCTTCACTGAGTGAGTGGAGTATTGTGGATTTATTCAAACGTGTCCGGACTAAAATGACGTCATTTGCTTTAAAACGCCCGTTTGTCGAAGTACAGGCACTGAAATGTCAGTTTTGTGTGACTGACTCGACATTCATCATTTGTTTACGGGAAGAAATCGGCTAAACAGAAAGTCCGTTTTGCTATGAACGACAAGCTCATGTTTTGTGGCACATGACGTCATTTCAGTGGGACACGTTTGCAAAATAGGTCATATACACATTTTTGGCAAGTATGCCATGTGTACGTCGCACTGACAGCTCAAAGAGCAACGTTTCATGCCCTTTGTTAGAGCGTCCCGAACACACATGGATGATGCCGAAGGTCAGTCAACCAGCGTTGCGACTGTTTGTCGCTCGTCGCAGTGAATGGTCGGCCAGTGACAGAAAGGAGAAATACCGACGACAAATAACGATCTGCAGTTGATGCATCCAGGCAAATGCTCGAAACTAACCGTGTCACTCAGAGCACTGTCGTCATCATGATTGTCGAGATCGCGATTAGCATCCAGTCGTTGGGGTTCGGCATTGTGCACCGTACCCTAAATTTTCCTCATTTCCATTCTTTCCTGGTTTGTTTTCCTTTTCTTTCTAGATTTTTCTTTATTTTTTTATTTTTGATCAAAGATTGCTGAGCTGATTGGCATCATCATTAAAACAAGTGCTGCATCTGCAGTTCCGGCGCTCCTCCTCGTCCTCCATAACACCGGAAAGAAAAAAATGCAAAAAGTAAATTGATCCTTTTCACCTTATCTTATCAAAAAGGCTTGGCTTAGGGTTAGGTAGGATTAGATTTAGGATTAGCTTAGGAACCTGAGCGTGGACGGACGGGTTTATCCTCTGATCAAAAATAAAAAAAATCACTTGTTTTAAGAATGTATACAAATCGATTATTTCTGTGGCGATTCACTTGCGTAAAAAATGATCTGTGCTTGTGCTGTTTGAATTGGCTTTGTATAAAGATAATATGACGAGGAGAAGCTAAGAGAAAACTCAATTGACTTTTGTTTGACATTGTTTATATTTTGCGATTGATTGATAGTGGGAGTCGGTCGAGTCGTAGTGGTCCATTCAGCAGCGGAAGTGAGTGGACAGTTCAGGTCAGAGGGAGAAATAAAAGTCAAGCAACAAGTGAGTGTATCGTTTTCGAAAAAATTCCAGACTCCACTCAAACCTCCACGCTGCACGGCATTATGGGTTTGGACATGGTGACGCACGGACAAGGAAACTGATTTCTGTCGAATGACCGAGGTCGGACAATGACAATCGCATCGAAAAAACAAATGAAAGTGATCGAGTAACGATTTCTGATCCCTCTGTGAACTGTTTCTCCACCCGGTGAACAAAAACGATAAGAAACAACACTCTCCGACGGCACGGCAAGAAGACGACATAAACGCAAGAGCATCTGGGCATGGGCAACCACATCTCGTGCTGTGTCAGCGGTTCACCGCGGCCGAATCACCGCGCAAAGCAGTACCAACATTGGGCCGAGCACAACAACTCATCGATGACAATCGGTGGAAACGGCAACGACGTCGGCGTTGTCAATCATTCGTTTCCGCGCGACGAAACGTCCGGCAACATCAATCTGCAGCATATCAGCGAACGCGAGCCGGAAGGTCAGGTTTTGTCGTGCGCACAAAAATATTTGAATCGACATGATCGCATGCATGCACAGAAGTAGCACAGGCACAAAATGTGCAAAATAATGCGTATATGCTTTTGCATAGATTACAGACCAACAGAAAATTGGTAACAAAAAACCGTGTTGCTCAGTTGTGTTCATACCACTGCAGTGTTAGGGAATCGTTGCAGAGGTATGCACTCAACTGAGAAACAGGGTCTACTTTGTCAGATTAGAGGTACAGTTCAATTGTTGCGCATTTCAGAAGAAGAAGGTGACGCGGACCCGTCCACGCATCCGTCGGCGCGGCCGACGTTCATGGAGCGCAGCAAGAGTGACATGAGAAGTGCGTTCCTTATCGATTCGGTATTTCACATTCTCAACAATTGCACAATTTTCATGTTCCTTTGCTCAGCGTTTTTTACCGTTTTTTTCCACTCGCCTCATTTTCCGTCGCAGTAAAAGAGAGTCGCCGTTCGTTCTACGTGCTCGATCATTCGTGCTCGTTCGGTCAGCAGCTGCGTCCGATGCGCAAGTCGAACTCGTCATCGACGATCTTCCTCGACGACTCGACGATCAGTCAGCCGAACCTGAAGAACACGATCAAGTGCATCTCGCTCGCCGTGTACTATCACATCGCGCAGCGCACGAACCGCGGCGGCAACGAGCGACTCGTCGACGTGTTCGAGGAGCGTCTGCACCCGATCACTGTACGATCGCACACGGCGCCAGTCGTTTCATTTCGTTTCATTTCGCGCGCAACGCAGAAAACTGCAAAAACGCACTGAGTAATACGGAGAGCTAAGTTCCAATCGCAATCATTTTCGAAAAAGCCACAAAAAGCCACGATAATTTGCGCTGGATGCATTTTTTCGGTTAGAAATGGAAACTGATTGATGGATTTGTGACTTGTGAGATGCTTGGTGAGTTTCGTGTTTCAGCGCTCCGTGCACCCCGAGAACTATACGCGCGACCCAGACCACAGGTCGATCTATCGATTCATTCGAACGTTGTTCCATGCCGCTCAGTTGACTGCCGAGTGCGCCATTATCACACTGGTCAGTGTGCGACTTTCAGAAAACAAATTTAGTGTGCGAACTTCTAGTCTTACCTACGAATTTATTGCAGATCTTTGTTTCACACTTCTCTGTTTTTTGTGTTTTTTTACGTCAAGCCTGTTGCTGTGACAATAATTTGTTCGTTTCCCTTCCCACCGCCAACAGGTCTACATCGAACGTCTGCTCAATTACGCTGAAATGGATCTGTGCGCGACGAACTGGCGTCGTGTCGTGCTCGGTGCAATAATGATGGCCAGCAAGGTGCAGATGTTTTATTTTGCTTCTTTCCGTGTGCTCGCTAGACGCTAACTGAAGCTGTAGATTCTCTGAAACTGTCTGTCGTCAATGGTCATGTTTCACGGATCGATGTCATTTGTTGTCTGCTCTGCTTTCTTGACAGGTCTGGGACGATCAGGCTGTGTGGAACGTCGACTACTGTCAGATACTGCGTGACTGTGATGTGGAGGACATGTACGTTTTTTGTTGTTGTTTTTTTGCTTGACAGATGAAAAAATGCCGGTGATTTCTTATGAACGTGCGTTCGTTGCCAGGAACGAGCTTGAGCGTCAGTTTCTCGAGTTGCTCGAGTTCAACATCAACGTGCCGTCGAGTGTGTATGCAAAGTATTACTTTGACTTGCGCACGCTGGCGATGGCGAATGATCTGCAGTTGCCGTTGCAGCCGCTCTACAAAGAGCGAGCGAGACGATTGGAGGTGGGCGAATGTTTTGTTCAGAATGAGATAACAATAGCGTTAGAAAGAATTTATGAGTGGTCTCAACAAGGCACGCGCTAGTTTTATTGTTTTTCTTGTGAAAAGAAACGGTTTGTTTCAGGCTCTTTCTCAAGCATGCGAAGATCGAATGTTGGACACGCAGAAATCGGCACGACGGAAATGGAGCAGTGCAGACAGACTGAATCAGGCACGCAGTGCACTGGTCGTGTTGTCCTGAACAAAGTTGCTTTGCATTGTTGTTTGTGACGTTGTGTTTCTGTCCTGTTTTTGTTTGTTTTAGATACTGTCTCTGTCCTATCATTCACTCGAAACTCAAATAACGTTTTTTTTGTCCGCTGCTCTTGTGATTCAGTTTTTTAGTTTTTTTGACGATTGTTTTTAGTCGGCTGTCAATTCTTCCTGGCCTGGAAAATCAGATTTTCTGTTTTGTTCGTTTTTTTTTTCACCTGCTTACCGCTTCACTGTTTTGATTTGCGGGTTTTATAACTGCTAGAAGAAGGAAAAGCCACTTTGTTTTTGACAATATCAAAAAAATGAAATCAGTAATTTTTGATGGACCATGTTGCTGTTCAGAGCCAGTTCTTGTAGTAGAATTGCTGAAGACTTCTTAAAAAACGTGTGATCGTTTGAATCTCATTTATCGTTATTTAATTACTTACGTTAGTTAGTTCTTGTGTTTGACGAAATTTTATTGTAATTTTGATAAGTTTCTAAAAAAAGTTGTTCATGGTAATTCTTTTATGATACGAACCAGTTGTTTTTTTGTTACCAAAGACACATTCCGATTTTGATTTGATTTTATTCTTTGACGCTTCCGTCCGTCCGTCAACTACAATGAGTGAATGGTTTTTTTTCTTGTTATGGTTCATCATTTTACTTTTTTTGTTCTCACCAAACAGTATTTCTTATTGTCACCGTTCAGTCAGTCAGTCCACGTCAGTTTTTGGTGCCAATTTTTACTTTCCTTCGAAAATACCAGACGAAAGAACTGTTTTTTATGTAAGCTCTATATTTTGGAAGTTCGTGTTAGGGTATTCCCACTCACCCACGCGGTCACTCAAGAAATCTCAAATGATGTTTTTTTGGCTGTTCTCAATTTTGTTTTCGTTCTCCGCTTTGTGTGCTGTTATGCTCCACGAATGCTGTCCTGAATATAAAGAACTGACTTACGAACGGTTGTTTTTGAAACACACATGAATTTTAGATGGTAAAAGGTTACCACAGAAAAAACTATCGGTTCGGCAGTGATCAGTGTGATTCCAATTTTGTTCGGTTTACCAGATTTTTCCAAAGAAAGCAGAATCAAACGTGCGTCTGCACCGCATGCCCGGCCACGGTCATTCGCACGGCGCTGGCTGTGCGCACGAGCACGACAGTCACGACGAGGCGGAGCTGGGCGTGCAGTACTCGCTCTATCAGGTTTGCGGACGTTTTGGTTATGTTGGTGTTGTTTGGTGTGTCTATCCAGTTGTCTTGCACTATGAGAGTGCACCACTGAAATCAACCGTTTTTTTTGTTGACTCGTTACAGGGTGTGTTGGTGTTGTGTGTTTGCAGAAGATCAACATGGACAGCCTGGTGGTGTACAACGAGTCCGTGGCCGGTGCTGGTCGCCTTGTGTTCAAGCCGTGGGATCAGCGGTTGAACAGGTTTGCGTCGATTCGGTGACCGTCTCCAGTGTTTAACTGTTGGCCTGTTGCAATCGTGCAGGGTTAAGCGCCATCCGTGAAGATTGAAGCGCGCGCGTCACTTCGCTGCAGGTTCAGCTTCAAATGCCAACGTGTCGCCAGCGCTTAATGGGCCTTTACATTACAAACGTGCATTTCACTGTCATTTTTCATCACACCATACATTTACGTTTCGGCTGTTTTCTCTTCCGTTGCAGAGACCAGTTCGTCGAGAGCGACCTCGACGCTGACCTGTTGTTTCAAATCGCGTTCTGCGGCAGCGTGAAACTGAAGGGCGTGCTCGTGCTCGGCGGCGAGGCGGACATGCATCCGGCACGCATGCGACTGTTCGCGAACGCACCGCAGGTGGACGGTGGGGTGAACCAGACACTCGGTGCCTTCTCAATCAAGGCGAGACTGGCTGCAGACTGGCAGTTGTAGTGTTCAAGAATGCCCACTTGTCCCCAATCGTGTGTGAATGCGACGAACAATCAACAGAACAGCACGAAGAGCCAATTATTTAAAAAATAATATGTCCAATTTAACACACATGTGATGCTTGGTTGAAATTTCAGCCCAAACCATCTACCCGTTGGCGAGCTAGAGTCGATTCTTATCGTGTAGTTTTTTTGGATCACCCTGTGTGGCCTGTGCGTGCATTATTGACGGTTGTTGCACTGCATGTTTCAGTTAACACTGGGCGACTGTGACGACGCGCAAGCAACGCAGGAGTTTGAAATGGCGCGTCAGTCCGCGGACGCCGTCGACTACACGGTGCGACCGAGCAAGTTCGGCTCGCTCGCGTCACTCGCCATTCATTTCCCGACGAATTTCGGCGCCGACACCACTCGCATTTACTACATCGGACTGAGGGGGGAGTTCACGGCAGTCAATCGCGACCAAGTGCTCATTGCCACTTACGAGGCGCGACCCATGCCGCAAGACCACAAGGGTGCGTTCGCATTCACCGGGGGCGGGGGTGGTTTTGGTGGTGGGAGACGACAATGAAGCAACAACTAGCGCGAACAATATTAAACTATTATCATTAGATTCTGCGACTCAGTGCGTGTGCAGACGTTGAAAGGCAACTAGTTTCATTCTTCATGTGGCAATTCAAAATCGCCTAAGTGACTCGGCCGTATTTAGAGGACTCGGATCACTTTGCCAATTTTGAATTCACGCGTCATGCATGAAACGATGAAACTGTTTGCCTATCAATGCGTGCATTGAGTCTCGCGACCAAAATAAAAGATCATACTTAGAGTGATGTATGATCGTATGTATGATGTATATCAATGATCGCAACTCGCAAATGCAAAAAGACCTCAAAAAGTGTTTCTGTCACACAACCAAAAATTTTAAATTGTAAAAATGAGAAATCGTTGCAGGTGAAATTCCGGACGCGGCTCGTCACGATGTGTTCTGATCTGAAGCAGACCAATCAGAGAATTCAGTCAATCACAGAGCCAATCCGCCGTTTGCTTCCGCACTGTATATTTGTTTTCTTTTTGTTGTTATCGTGATTTCTTGGATTTGAAATTGAATGTTCCATAATATTTTATTGAAACCTACAATGTTAACAATTGGCTGAACATGCAGTTTGCTTTTGATAAATTGCTGGTGCGCGCCAATCCTGAAGTGTTTTCCACGATTTGCATCGCTCAAAATCTGGAAACGCGTGACTCATCTTCTTTATTGTTTTTCACTTTTTTATGTTTCCTTGCTTATAACGGTGGACGCGGAGCAGTGGGCGTGCTAATTTTTACTGTTCAACCACATCATCGGCTTACAAAAGGTGTCAACGGCAAAAAGCAAATCAGTCTGTCAGCTGGGTCAACATTGTCACTGGCGCACGAAAACAACGATTAAACAACAGAAAAACTGCCCAGCAATAATTATGCAAACTCGCCAACGGTGCATGGTGTCAGCTCAACCGTGTGTGCTGATGTTTTCATTCAAGATAAAAACAGAGTCGTGCGTGGCAGACAGCAAAAGAACCATCGAAGAAAAGCTGCAAGGCAAGTTGATCCATTGAGCAGCGAACTATGGCACTCACATCATTCATTGTGCTCGTAGGGTGTATATGCATGGTTGTTGGAGCAGAGGTTGGTTGCTTTTGTAAGTTAATGTCATTGAAAGTTACCTAGGTTATTTAGAAGGCATTTGTGATGCTGGACTTCACTGCTGTTGTGTAAAACGAACACACCACGAAAATAATCATTTCCTCGAATTTCGTGTGTTCGCTGATTGGTTACGTTCCCGTGTGATATCACACTAACAAAAATAACAACACATCACCGTCCTTAAGCCTTTTAATCTGTGGCAGATTGAATCTCTGGATCGGCGCGAGATCGTGGAGGAGTTCCATAGTTCGGAGGAAGATCTGGATTCGCTCGTGGAACCACCGATCGACGACGATGTGATTGATCTGTTGGAGAAAAAACTGGTACTGTCATGCGCGCATGCGCTGGAATGTTCAGAAATTCGGTGACTTCGCATATATGTATGTACAGTTCATCTGCAATTTACACACAGCTATCCTATAGCTGATTGATTGGTTGCATATGCATGTGATACATGCATTCTGTGCGGGCAGACTCCGCCTCTTCCCAGCAATGCCTGCAT
Organism: Theristus sp. LFF4_11; assembly: GCA_030248135.1. Classification (NCBI taxonomy): domain Eukaryota; kingdom Metazoa; phylum Nematoda; class Chromadorea; order Monhysterida; family Xyalidae; genus Theristus; species Theristus sp. LFF4_11. The sequence continues at coordinate 26,046 of JASANC010000351.1, read as the reverse complement.
CACACTGTACGTGTGTGCAACCAAACCAGCCAATCAGCTATTGTCTGTACCTAATTTACAGATGGACTGTAATTGAGGCACGAAATGCTTCTTCACTGGTGTGCGAATTGGTTTTTTAGGAGAAGCGTGGCGTTGATCTGCAGAAAGCCGAGTCGCGCGCTGGCCGAGTTTTGGTTTGTATCATAGTTTTGAAACGTATCAGTTTACAGTATACGTGTACCGTTCTACAGTTTTACAGCTTGTATCGTATACATTTTAGAACATTAGAACATACACACAAATGTGAACGGCGTATAGCACGGGACGGGCACGTTTCGGCTGCCTCAGTTATTCTATTCTTTGCGGTTTATCACACCAAAGTCATTGTGTCGCAGGCCAAACGAGGCGGCATGTGGGAAGTGTCTTCTGGTGGCGGTGGCAGTTCGTACGTCATGAACAGCGGCGGTGCTGGCGGATTCGGAGGAAATTTTGGAGGTTGCTATGATTCTTTTTGTTTTGGGAAGCCGCGTTATTTGTTGAAAACTTTTTCGATCTCCTGTATTTTCAACATGTCTCATCTTACAATCAAACTCTACATTATGGGCGATCAGCTGTTGGCTGGTGATTAGGGTTGCCGCGAGACGTGTCTCGTCTCGTGACCCTCTGTTTCGTCTCGTCTCGCGGGTACCCTGTCTCGCGGCAACCCTATCGGTGATCACGTGATGCATGCTCTCTGTGCTGTTGGGGACGGAGTCTGTCCTGCACAGAAGCATGCATCACGTGATCGCCAACCAATCAACTGATTACCTAGATTTTAGAGTTTAGAGTTCGACTGTATATTTACGTAATATTTATTTAGTTCTATTAACAAAACTCATGTTGTCGTCGACTCAAAGCTTGTTTCCTGCAGGATTCGGTGGCTTTGGACAGGGCGCAAACCCGCAGACTGGCGGCGGCGCATTTGGAAATATGCCAGGCTTTTGGGGAATGTGACGCGCAGAATAACCACGGAAGAACTTGTGAATTCTGTGATTTTTTTTGGCGTCATGTTTCTGATTTTTTACGTGTGATGATGCTTAGGTGTAATGAAACAAAACTTATCGTAACTCTTTCCATCTGATATAAAGGTACTGCACAAGTCGCTTATTTCTCTTTGTCTTTTTTACACGCACTTTGCTCATGCATTAACAGTGAATTACAGTTCAGTTACAGTGGGCCCGATTAAGACAGGCCCGTTTGAAACATGTCTGATTGAGTCGGACCAATGTGAGACAATCTCGAAGGCATGGTCGTTAGCGGGCACCACAACTCACTTTGCTGCTAGTGGCAAATCTGGCATCATGAATTCCGCATCCGTAAGGCGTAAACTGTAACTTTGTGGTATGTACCGACAAACTTGTACATATAGCAGCAGTTTGATATATTGAAACAAAATTGCTCGTGCCTAATTCATTTTCAAAGTTTTTCATGTTCCTCTTTGAATAGAAACAATTCGTTCCCTTTTCCCTCACTCTCCGATCCAACCCATCCGCTACTTACCAATCATCATCAACACCCCAATAAATACAGTAGTTGACGACTTGACCACCCACACATAAAATAAGTAACAAACTCAATCAACCAAGTTCTAAACAAAAATAAAAAATCACAAGAATTTATTCACCAAAAATCACTTCGTGTGGTTTAATATTGTTCTTGCTGGCGAAAATTCTCCGCCGGAATTCTCCGCCGGAATTCTTCGGGCCGGAATTCTTCGGGCCGGAATGAGCGGGCCGGAATTCTACGGGCCGGAATTTCGCGGGCCGGAATAGTACACGAGCCCGAAATCGGCTATTAATTTTTTCATACAAAATTGCTTTTCCTGTGAATAATAATTGAATCCCATATTTTTTCTGAACCAAATACACGGGTAACGTTGCTGCGGAACGTTGGATCAAAACAAATTGAAACAGGTCATGAAGATCGATTGTGAGAGCACAAAACAAACAGCAGTTTTTACAAGATTTTAACCAAAATTCTGTGATTTTCAAAAAGCAAAATTGGTGAACACAAATTTTCAACTTTGAAACAGCAGAAACTGAAATCATATTGTTTAAAACATTTTTGGCAAAAGCGGGATTACTATAAAAAACAAATGGGATTGTGCAAATAAACGGGTATCGATTCCGGCCAGTTCTGTAAAAGATAAACAAGCCTCTTTGTGTCAGACTTAGCGACTCTGAAAAATGAAATTGTCAAACAAGCAAGTCACGTTTGAACAATTTCATTCAACCAGAAAAAATCCAACTGGAACGACTTGCCTTTAACCGAGTTTTTAAAACTTAACTAACCGAAAACAAACGGGAGCAGCTAATTCAATTAGTTTAGAAAAAAACTTTCTCAGCGATTGCAAATCACGATAACAGGGTTATAAAAGAATCATTTTTGACATAGAATTGACACCGAATCGAAAAGCATAAAAACAAACACGTTTGAAAAGCACTTTCAAAAATCGAGCGGGTTCTCGAGCTAAAAATGAAAGCGGAACGCTTGCCCCAAACAATAAACGGTATCAACGCATGAAAGAAGGCCTTGGTTAAAAAATCAACACGTTTCCCGTTCCAGGAAAACAGAAGCAAATGTCGATTAATCCGCGGGTGCACCTTGCTGTTAACAAAATCGCAAACTTTTTACCCGGGCCGTAGGCACGGGTCAACTGCTAGTTACATCCAATTAAACAACCAATCAACGATGCCCCGCCGCAAGTACGACGTTCGCAACAAGGTCAAGAAGCCGAACATCATGGCCAGTGTGTTCACGAAGGGTCAAAAGCTCGGCGAAGAAGGCTGGTGCATGGACAGGCCGATCGGCGAGGAAGGCGTCGGCTCCTTCGGAAAGTGCTGGTTTCTCGTCAACAGTAAAGGCCAGGAGGCGGTCGCCAAGGTGTTTGGATTGGGCTGAGAACCGTTGATTCTAATTTTCTCTCTCCATTAATCCGTGTCTACCACCTTCTGTTCATAATCTCGTTCAGTTTGCAAACACCGAACGTGCCAACCAGAGTTTGGCGACCGAGACGGAAATGTTGGACAAGATGCGCAAGGCGAACAAAACGGACAATATCGTGCGCATGCTGCAGAGTGGCGCCACCATACAGAATCGTGAGCCACAAAAACAAACATACAGCATTTTTGTGTAAAGCCGTCACTTTTTTCACAGAATACAGAACATGCGAAGCTTTGCATTACAGTTGCACAGTATGAAGAACAATTGTATCGGGTTTGGTTGAAAAAACCAATCACTCCTTTTGTCGCTGGATATGTTTTCTTGCAACTCCGAACCTGTTCTTTCTCCTTTTGTTAGCTAGCTGTATGCTCTGCGAAAAGGGACAGGCTTAAGGGAACACTTTACGGTACGGGTTACAACTGAATGATGCTTCAGAAATGGACAGTTCGACCATAAACTTTTTGATCACTGAGAAAGTTGACATTGAGCTCGAGCAGACTGCGCTCGTCGGCAACGGCACGAAGCGCCAGAAGGCGGTCTGCCGTCTGGGCATGCAGCTGCTGAAGGCCATCCATGACGCGCACTCGCAGGGCGTGCTCCATCGCGATCTCAAGCCCGAGAACATGGGTGCGTCAGCACGTTGCGCACGTGTACTGTATGTTTTCACAACAATGGATGGACGTGGTGGAGAACTAAATCGGTTCCAAAAACGGGGTTGGGCTAATTGACAAGGTGGAACTGTGGAAGCAGGTCAAAAATTTGTTTTTTGCATTCCTTTATGCTCAAAGTTCGCCCATCATTTGAGGTCTTGATTCCACAGTAATTCACAGTAAGCACGGTTGTTCGCAGGCACAATCCCAGCGTCGCCGCCAGTTTACGAAGGTGGAAATCACGTGCTAAAACTGTTGGATTTCGGTCTGGCGCGTCTCTACACCGACAACCACGGTCATCAGCGGCCGATGCGCTCGTGGGTTGTAGGCAAGTGTTTTTTGTGAACATGCTCGTTGTTTGTTCAGTTATAGCTGACTAAATTGAAGTGAATGCTCTTTGAAACAGTGGCAATGACCATGAATGTTATGAAAGGTATGAAAGGCACACGCGAATGGTCCAGTGGACACGCCGAGTTCCATCGTGACCAGACGCGTCTGGACGATCTTTGGGGCTGGTTCTATTGCGTCATCGAATGGATGAACACACCGAAAGTGGACGACAAAACGGTCTGCTCCGCTGAGGAATACCTCCCGCTGCCCTGGACCAACCGCGACACGGTCGAACGGGCCATGCTCAAGGTGTCTTGTTGGTGGCCATCTATTTTGTCTCCTTTTTTGTTTCTAATACTTTTTGTTTATCATTTTTTGAAAGTCTCAAACTCGGTGTTCTTCAGTCGCCGCACCTCCCAGCGCACGTGCTGCTGCGGAACTGTCCGATGGCGTTCTACCGGATCAACGTCTACCTTCGTTCGATGCGTCTCAATCAACCGCCCGATTATGAGGCATTTCAACTAGAATATAAGTCTCGCAGAGTAGACCACCTTACCTTTATCACACTGGAAAAGATATAAATCTGAAATGCAGTGGATTGCGCAGCAGCTGGTGATGGCGGAGCAGGAGCTGGACGCAAAAGATGGAGTGCCAATCAAATGGGCCATTGACGCTGCCGCACCTGCGAATGCTCCATCTGCACTTGACCTGTCTTCGTGGCGGTGATCAATTTGAGAAACTTGTAAATGTGCGCGTTGTGTGTGTGTACCAATCGCTTTGAGTGATTTTTGCTTCTGTGATGTTTGCTTTGTTCATGGTCTTAGGGTCACTTGGTCAATTTAGGATTGCCACGTCAGTTCCTCCAACCCCGACACCCAAAATTTTTAAAAGCCACATTGATGTTAAAAAATCTTACTGTTACTCGGAACTTTGCCCGAGTTTTCTGTTTTGTCCTAAACCCATAAGATATGCGAATGTCGGTATGAAAAAAAAAAAAAAAAAAAAAAAAAAAAAAAAAAAAAAAAAAAAAAAAAAAAAAAAAAAATAAATTTTTGCCGCACCCCGATCCAATCGAATCGAATCCAAAAAACAAAAAAAAAAAAAAAAAAAATTTTTTTTTTCGCTTTTTAAAATTAGAAAAAAATATTTTTTTTTATTTCTCACCCCACCCCCCGCCCCCCGCGCACTTTTTTTTTTTAACGCTTTACGCCGATTTATTTTAAGCTTTAACCACTTTTGAAATGAAGTTTTTGAGCGTCGCATCGCAAAGCTCAGCTCATTAATTCCGATGCATCCAAAACAGTAGCGAAAGCGGGACCTCGGGTGAGGGGGGTGTTTGCCTAATTTCAGAGGGGGGGTCAGGTGCCTTCTCGGTGAGGGGGGGGGTGCACGGGCAGCAAATTTTCCTGAGGGGGGGTGCACTGGCAGAAAAATTTCGTGAGGGGGGGGGGTGCACGGGATCGCACGGGTAATACCAAATTTTTGCCTCAGAAAAACACAGAAATTCTTTTTTTATATATATATATTTGAAGCACGCCCCCCACCGATTCCGGAAACCCGAAGGTACCAAACTCCGGTGGGATTGGGGAACGGACGGCTCACCATCCCGTGGGACCAATACCCTCGCCACGTGAGGGGGACAGCCTCTAAGCCCCGCTCTGTCCTGGGGGCACCAGTAGGGTTGTTAAAAAAAACAAAAATCGTCATTTTTTTTTTAAATTTTTTTTTTTAAAATTTCAAAAATCAAAGTTGTGCTAAATCAATCAGGGAGTCCGAAGAACCACATATGATATGCAAGCGCCTCCCGAATGACTCCCGTATGGCGGAACTTTGCAGATTTTGTTTTGGTGACCTCAATTACCCCTTTTCCAAACCGTCACCATGCCTCTTCTTGTGTTTTGACCTCCAAAACGTCACTAATTGTCCCCAGCTAAGCTAATGCTAAAGTGAAGACAAACATACCGCCTTGAAATTCGATCAATTCTTCTGATGGTGTCGCGACGACACGACACGACACGAAGCAGCAACCAGACAACGTAGCGCTTGCAAACGGAGCAGCGAGCACAATCGGACGCTCTGCGAGGCGAATCGTCACCTTATCTGCATCGGAAATGGTAGGCTAAGCTTTGGGACGCTCAAAAACTTCATCGCAGATGTTGTCGAAGCCTAAAATCAGTCGGTAAAACGGCCCAAAATCGACTGCTAAAGGTTTTACGAGGCATAATCAAAAAAAAATTTTGTTGAACTTTCGAAAAATTGTGCCAAAATTGAGGTTTTCAGAGCATATTAGAGAAAATTTTTTCGAATTTAAAAAAAAAAATCGGCATTTTTGTTTTTTTTAATCACTTAAAAAAAAATTTCATTTTTGTTTTAACAACCCTGGGCACCAGTGATCTCAGCCCGATTTCGGTTTCGGTGGCCTGCGGTCGCTATATCCCCGCAGGGCAGCGAATCCGAAAGCTTTAGTTGAAAGCGAGTGTAGTTATTAGAGTAGAGAGCTACACTGGCGGCAGTTTGTCATCCTCCGTGGGGGATCGAACCCGTCACCTCCTGAGTTGAAGGCGAACGTGCTAACCACCGGGCCACGGAGGCGACATTTTGTGCAGAATATTTTTTCTTGTAAAATACAGAATATTTTGTGCAAACAAGCTGCTTGTTTGGTCAGAAACAACAAAATCTATGCAGGGACAGACACAAACGTCAAGAAAAATGCAAAAATTACGGTATTTTTGGAAAAAATTGAGATGATATTGACCACCGGAGGGGGGTGGGCCGGTGGGGGGGGAGGGAGTCTAGTACCCGTGTCGAGGTAAAGGGGGGGAGGGGGTACACGGGTATCTGCCCGTGCACGGGCAAAATTTTTGCCCCCCCCCCCCCCCCCCCCCCCCGCACTTTCGCTACTGATCCAAAAGCCCCAGACCCCCCCCCCCCATCTACCTCTGACTTCAAATTTTTTGACCGCCCCCGACCGCCCCACCCAATCCACTTGGCTTATGATTCTGATGAACTGATCTTCTTCACTTCACTTCAGTTAGTCTCACTATAAACCGTCAAGCGATTGAACGATAAGCTATTGAAAGCTTGGAACTTGATTGACTAATTATGAGCGACAGCGAGGTGAGTGCACCAGTGCAGGAAGGGGAAGAAAGAAGTTTGTCAAAAAATGTGACCTGTGTTCAAAGTCTCTCGATGAAAAACAAAACAGCTAGCGCGGAGCAGAACCTTGAAGTCCGTCGAGTTGTATTTTTATAGGGCAGCGGATCGGCAGTTGATGGGGACGACGGCGATGTTGCTGCTGAGACGAACAATGGATATGATGCGCAAGAAGACCAGGTGAAACAAGAGATTTCACCGAGTGATGAAGCGAAAAAAGAACGCAAGAGGAAACACCGACGCCGTCGGTCCGAGTCGGATGAAGAGTCGTCCAGTGGCGAAAGTGGCTCGCGTTCAAGATCCAGGTGGTTTGTTTGAGGTTCTTGTCAGTTGTTTGCTAATGTTATCGTTGTTTCATATGGGTTGCACCGTGCTTGTTTGCTGTTGCTGGTATTGCGTTGCGCCATCTTGTTTTTGTCATAATTGAATTGAAAAGAAACTACTTGACCTATAATTTGCGGTGCGCAGATCGAAGCACAAAAAGCGACGTCATCGCTCGCGCAGCGGCAGCCACGGCCACAAGAAACGCCGCTCGTCGCGTCGATCACGCAGGTTGCCAGAGACGGTTTTTTGTGAATTCAGTTTACATGAAGCGAAAGAAAAGTGTCCGCGATAACCAGAAACGAAAGAATGTCTGGCATTTCTTCGCAGTCGGTCACGCGAACGTGTCCGCGGGCGCTCGCCAACGTTTGGCCGTGGCGGCCGTCATTTCGGTGACAGGGTAGGTCGAACACAAAATCGACCGGTAAGAATAGCACTGGTGCGCAGTGTTTTGTTTCTGTCAAATGACCAGTTTTACCTTTGTGGAAAAATGCGCACCAACATTTCATTAGCACAGAGCATTCCAATTGGTAAGATATGTCGAATTTGGCCGAATTTTTACGCTTTGCAGACTCAAAATGTTTTATGAACGATGGAAACTTTTTTGCAGGATAATCCGAAGCCGAGTCGTTGCTTGGGCATATTTGGCATGAGTTTGTACACGAGTGAACGGGATTTGAAGGATCATTTCAGTAAGTACGGCCCGATCGAGGATGTGCAGCTCGTTTACGATCACCCGGTACGTTTCGTGGATTGCGTGGTTTTCGAAACCTCCGACTCCGAGGATTATGACGCAAAATGAATGAATCGTGATTTTGTGTTCGAATGTGTATGTTTTAGCTCCATCTCATTGTTTTCAGACGGGCCGTTCGCGCGGTTTCGGTTTCGTTTACTTTGAAAATCTGGAAGATGCAACCGAGGTACATTACTATACATCTTGGTTCATTGTGTGCGCGTGTGCTTGCATTCCACAAAAGCCTCGTCATCGTGAAACTTAATGAAAAACAATTGCAGGCGAAAGAGAAATCAGCGGGCATTGAATTGGACGGTCACAAGATTCGAGTGGACTTCTCAGTGACCAAGCGGGCGCACACGCCAACGCCCGGCATGTACATGGGTCGACCGCGGTTCGATGATCCGTGCGTTCTGTTGGGTGTTTGTGCCACGGCAGTAAAGTGTGGTTGCATAAACCAGTCACTTTTTCTCAGATTATGGAGCATGTGAAACTTTATTGTGAATTACAACAGAAGAAGAACGAATCTATCGGGTTTATTTAAATTATCGGGTTTAACGATTCTAGGTATTTAAAAATTATAAAAAAATCCATTTGTGAAAATTTGTTTCCTTGCAACTCCAATCCTGTTGTTTGTCATTTTGCGAAGTCTTTATTTTGCAAAAAAGTGACAGGTTTATACAAACATGCTTTACCGGGCACATAAAACCAGCAACAATTGATGTGCGAGAACCGAATCGCCCAAAGCTCTGACTACTCTGCAGTTACTACGGCGGTGGTGGCTTCCGACGCGGCGGCGGTGGTGGCCGCTATGCCGAGCGCTACCCGGCGTACGCGGGCGCCACTGACTACTACGCACCGGCACCAGGCCCGTCGGCAGCGGGCTACTACGACAGAGGCTACGCTGGCCCGCCGTATGAGCGTGCCGGCTATGAGCGCGGTTGGTCGTCACTCCGTTCGTTGCGTATTTACGGTTGGATCTTGATTTTTTTCGAGAACCGGTCACACATACACACACACACATGAGCGCATTTGTGTAACCAGAATCAACACACACATGAGCGCATTTGTGTAACCGCAATCCAAACGTGCGCAGGCTACTACGGCGGCGCAGCGGATCGCTACGAGCGTGGCCCCCCGCCGTCACACTACCACCGTGGCCGATCACCGTCGTACAGTCCGCCGCCGCGGGGCTACGACTACGAGTACTACTGACCGTGTCTGTTCTGTGCCCTGGGTGGGTATATCGTTGTTGTTGCGGTTTTTTGGGAGGTTTCTTTACCAACCACACACGTTCCCGCAACATTACGTTGTGTCGTTGATTTTCTGTTCGTTTTGCTGATGAACTGAACCGTTTTCTGTTTGTTAATACTTTGAGAAACGAGAAACTTCGTGTGACGTCGCATTATGGCAAACGATTTTTTGTACTGAAACTTTCCGGCACTTGCGATGTTGAATTCAACTTTTTTTGTTGTCTCAATTGGAGTCAACATTCTTTTCTTTCGAAGGTACTCGGTAACTGAGATAACAAAAATAGCTATTTCAATGTTCCTGGTCAACTTTTGTTACTTACTAGCGCAGTATTTTGTTTTCACTTTTAACGGATTTTCGTGTGCTTTTTGTAGTCCCCCTTTCTGATAGTTTTTCCTTCGGTTGGGTGTTTTTTGGGTCAAGTGTAGAATTTCTTTTCCGTTTGATTAAGATTCTGAGTTTTTGGGCTTATCACGATTTTGTAGGGACTTAAAAGCATTCAGTACTTTGGTGTTCATGTGCAACGATAACTGTATTTTCATATTTTGAAGGTGTGAATTGAAAATGGGTTGACGAAAGAATCAGAAGGAAGAACAAAAAATCGGGAAGTTTTGTGAAAAAATCTAATGCAGATGAAAAGCTGATTGAGAAGCCAGTGAAGATGGGCAGTGTCTGAAAAAGAAAATTTGAATTTGAAAGAAGGTGAAACTGCGCCAGAAAAAAATGCTCACATGAAAGCAACGAACCAGAATGATCGGAAAGCCAACCTGAAGAAGTCCAACGTGAAGAGAGGCGAACGAATTTCAGCAGAAGTCTGGAAGTTGAAGCTGAAACATGAACATGAAAAAGGTAAGTACACTGAAACTAAAAAGCAGTACCGCAAGAATCATGTTTTGTTTGTATTTGAGATTCAATTGATTTCTTGTGCTCATCGAATAAAATTGTTGGAACTGGTTGGTTTGGGTTGATTATCACATTTTGATGCACATTTTCTATTTGTACGATGTATTTTAACGATACCTAATGATATGTATTTTGGATGTTAAAAATCTAATATGACCATTAATTTCTCGAGTGCCACAATGGACCTGTGGTTTGACCCGACTGAGATCGATGTTTTCTCTGGTAAGCCACTGCAGTGTCCGGTGACACTCAGTGCGGCCGTCAGTGCTGTTTGCGGCAGCGACACTGAACTGGACACGAAATTGCCCATGAAAACCAATCAAAACGACCCGGTGCAATTGGTGCTGTCCACATCGCCGCCGCTCGGTACGTTCAAACACCAATTTGTTTTTGAGATTAGCTTGAGCCTGCCATAAGGGTTAGTGGGTGTTCCGTTTCTACAATACCTGCCCTATAAAATGTGCTCAGTACAAACTGCGTTAGTCCGTCTAACTCGTGCCGTTTTACTTCTGGACCACTGTGTTCGCTCGACTGTTCGGATTCCGTCAGTCCACTGAGTTTATTGGTGCACTTCAAGCGGTGTGCTCACACCACACCTCCAGGTTTGGTCCTTTTAAGTTAGATCGTTCACCGCGCCGACGAACTGGCATGTTTCCAAACATCCACCATACCATGCAGAGCCAGTCGCCGATGAAGGTCAACCATCCGCTCGCAATAGCGCGCCATCAACAAGCAAGAGGTCAAAAACGACAGCGGCCAACAGTGAGCGCCTGATGTTGGACGTGATGAAACTGGCCGCTGCGAACGAGCCAATCAACGCGCAGATGTGCAGCAGCGCACGTGACTCGCTGGACGCCCGGACGCAGTTGGCGATGTCGCTGGGTGCCAAGCCACCGAAACGCACCGCTATGAACTACAGGAAACTGAAGGAACTGCGAGCGGAGGAGCGACTGAGGCGTCTGCAGCAAGAGCAACAGTTCAAGGTGCAGACGAAGTTCACAAAGTCGAAGCGTGGCAGCGCTTCAAAGAGAAAGCTGAAGACGAAGAATGCGACAAAGCGAAAATGAAGCCGTTCACAACGTCGACGTCGATTTGTTGCGACGTTAATGGTCCGGTTTTTTTTTTAATTCAAATAATGTTTTTTTTAGTTCTTGCTACTTTCCAGTCAAAAGATAGAACGATTGTTGTGGTTGTTGTTGATTAGACGGCAGCCAAAAACCGCAAAAGCTGTAGCACGTGCAATTCAAGAAACGTTAAAAATTGGCAAACGTTCAAGAATCGTCCAAATGGGACTGATCGCGTTGCAACAAACTGAATGGGCGTCAAACTGAATGGGATGTCTGAATAGAATTTATTGATTCCAAGTTATTTTATTCCGCACTCGGTGCACCATTGACATTCACACCAAACAACAGTTGTTCAAAAGTGGGTCGCAACGTTGACCATGAGAACCTCTCGGTGTTCATTGATAAACGTTGGCGGTCTTCAATGGCAGCGGTCGGATGTTTGCAATAGTGTTGCAGACGTTTTGCCAGTTGTGTGGTCGTGTTGTACAGGCATTCTGCAGGGTACAACTCAGGGTACACGAGACGTGCTGGACACAGTGGCATGCAGCCGCAATGCGTCGCTTCCAGCCTGCGTTCAGTTCTGTTCATCACGCCAGCTGATTGGTTCCGCAGTCTCTTCAATCATAACTCAACACACGAATCGGCAACTCACATGGACACACCAAAGAATTCATGTTTCGCAGTGGACACCGCGACGTGCGCCCGATGCAACACCCTGTAGTATTCGTCGCGTTTCGTCACGTAGCCCCACTGGTCAATGTGCTTGGCTAATTTCATCTTGCTTTCGGTGAAAATTTCTGAAAGCGTGACAGCGTTTATGATGAAAGCATCTGTGATAAACATGGCGAGACTGACCCGGTTGTTCTGCGTACGATTCACCGACGACGAACAGTCGAAATTGGAAGCCCAGCTCGCTGAGCTCCGTCAAAACGCCAAAAAACGTTGCCGGGTCTTTGTCATGCTCCCTGCAAATTACAAGGTGTTCCTCTAAACAAACTCGGAAATTGGCAGTTCTTTCGATTGCGTTCCAATTTTTTAATTCGTTTTCAATCTTTCAATTCAGTGTTGAATGTTGAACTTCAGCAGAGATCCGCATTGCTCACTCACCACCGATGCGCCCACAAAATCTTCAGCTCACTGGTGTTTCTATCAGTTGTTGTTGCGCTGACTAATGGAAATTCAATCGGAAAATACAGCACGCGACACTTTGGACGCAGTTTCTGAAGTAAGTCCAATGTTTGCGGTCGATAGTCGGGCATGCACTTCAGATGATGACCGATGTTGGAGAGAAATGAGCTCATGTTGTACTCGGAATTGAATAGCAGCACATCTGCGACAAGACTGAAACAGTTGCTGATTGTGGATGCTGTGCGTTCGATAGGTCAACTCAACATGCTGGCTAATTGGCAGATTGCTAGTTTTATATAACGGTTTCATTGTTCATAATGCAGTTATGAATGTTGCACAAACACACGCGCACACATTGCGACAGTGTACAGCGCTGTATGTATCCTGACTTGACTATTACCTCGAGAGTATTTCATTGTAGCCGAATTGAAAATCGCGTTGCTTTGTTTCCTGCCGCGGGTAGACGAGTTGATTTTCATGGAAATACACGACCAAACGTAGACGGCGCAGGTCAGGCCGTAATGCGATCAGCTCGGCCAAGTTCAGCACCGAAGAGCAAAACAGAACGCTGGTAGAACAGAAAAACGCGATGTACAGCATGTTTTTTTAGCCTGTCATTTTTTTTGCATTTTACATAGCTTGTGAAACTGAGTTGCAGTGAGAAAACGAATGTATCGGGTTCGGTTGAAATCAATCACACCATTATTGCGGCTAAATTAGTCTTCTTGCGACTCTGATCTTTCGGTGTTTTCCAAAAAAGCGACAGGTTTAGACAAACGTAGAGCAGCATCTCAACTGGTTACCACAGTGCTTATCACTGCTTTGAATGCCCGTGCGACGTTGTGGTGAATCCGTCTTTATGTGGTGCATTCTCATTACGAAGGTTTGAAGCAATGTTCACCACACGGTGCCCGGCAGACTCACCACGTTTCATCACACTGTAGCACGGGTATGATGAGCTGAATGGAATCAATCGATCGCAAAACTGACAAAGACAGCGCGTTTCTGTCGTTTGAGCATCATCACCTCAGTTTCGGGTCGTCGTCGACCATGCGTATGCACTGTGCCATGTGCAATGCGCCAGTCCTGGCACGCCAATGCCACTTGGTGCCAGTCATCGTGTACAGCTGACTGCGTTGCGCACCCAACCATCGCTGCAGCGTGTCCATCAGTTGCTTGTGCGAGCCGGTGTAAAATGGCTCCACAAGCAGCACCGTTTGTCCCGCGTCCATTTCTGTGTTCAGTCCGATTTAATCGTAAATTGAGATTTATTTGAGTTTTCGAAAAAAAATGTAAAAAAGGGTGTGATGCAGGCAACGAATACCACTGTGACAAATCATTAAAAAACCGGTTCTTGTTTTCAATTGTTTATTCACTACAAAAATAATCAACGGACAAAATGATGCAGAGACAAAAAAACAGATGCAACGGACAGAAAACAGCGAAGTCGACTAAGAAGCACGCACTCGATAACCGATCGCATGACAGATGCACATATTCCAGCAATCAATCAAATCAGTACACGTACAATGAGCATGTCAACTGCAGTGACCACCAATGGAAACAACAATCAAAAGAATAGAAAACAATAAAAAGAGCTGAAGAAATAATACAATTCTGTAAGTTTCTTACCTCAACAGCAATAAAACAACGGTACAAAACAAATACAAACATCCCACCATCGCACAGTTCAAGAATGCGATCAAATCCACTTCAACAGTCGCAATTTGATTCGGCAAAATGCCAATTGATTACAAGAAAACCGTTTTACTCACAAAAAAACTCGTGTACCCGCGTGCAAACTGTGTAAGAAATGGGTGCAAGAAGTATGATGGTTCCTAATGAAGTCGTTTTGTTTCCATGTTTTCCGGGGTTAACATTTCATAAAAAACGCCAGAATTGCGCGTGTTGACGACTTCAGTGCTGCTGCTCAGTGACGACGACATGGTCGACCGTGAATACTGCCTTCGGCAATTTTTTCACGATGTGAATCTCTTGCACTGAAATGACGTAATAAGCATTGTTTCAAAAATGCTGTATGTAACACCAGCGAGTACAGTCCATCTGGATAATATATGCAACATAACGTGATGACCAACCAATCAGCGCTGAGAATTGTAATGACCAACAAATCAGCGCTGAGAATTGCAATGACCAACCAATCAGCTAGTTGTTATATTAGCGAGATAGACTGTATTACTGCAAACATGCACGCAACACACACACACACGTACACTGATCGAGGCGTCGCGTGTGCTCACAATGCGCCGCCTTCAGCGCCTGTTTGCCGATGGTGCCGCCAGGTGTCGCTGCGCTCGCGGTGTCTGTCGTCGCCGGCTGACAGGCGGCCGCGAGCAGCTGCAGTTTGTTCTGTTGCTTCTGACGCTCCAACGCCGCCTCGTACAGCATCAGTTCACGTTGGCGTTGCTTGTCACGTCTGGGCGAATGAAAAACAAAACAACAATAAACAATAGCTCAATGCAATTAGGCCAAATCGAGAGCAGTCCAGCTGTAAAAGTTGCAAAAGTTGATCGTAATCGCGGAAGAACGAGCTCGCACAGCGTTATGCAGCACATCAATGAGCTCAGGTGGCGATTGAGACTGTTTTTCTTCGCTTCAAACATTACCTTGAAAGAAAACACATTAAAAAATCGCATTACAAAAAAACCCATCAGCGATTGCCGACATTCGCCCACCGCACCTGACTATCATTTTCTCGTGTCGTTCGTGTTTGGTGTGCCGCTTCACGAACACTTCGTCATCAACACGCTCCAGCGCACCGAGCGATCGGCGTGCACGTGACGGCGTCATCGGCGACGCACGGAAACCGGGCACTGCGAAAGCGGTCGCAAATGGTGCGATGTGATGGATGGGTATGGGCGTATGGCGCTGGACTTGAATCAAGCCACGGAATTGGGGTCGAGCAACTAGAACGCAACCAATCAGCGTGTCGGATTTCATTCAAGTTCTGAATGGCCTACTCGTGATAACACTCACTACTCTGCTGCACTTGACGCGGCGCGACATCGTCCAGTCGACTCAACAGCAGCTCGTTCGAGTCAATCACCAGGCGATGCGTCTTCGTTGAACCATCACTCCTGGCAACCTTCGCTTCGGTGTCTTTCTTTGCTTTCTCCGTGCAACGTCGCTTTCTCTGCGCTCTCGGCTGCGTCGGCTGATTGGCCGGGTCTGGAACGGAAAGAAAACCCAGTGTGGGTCTCGAGATGCAAAAACAGCGCTCGACAAATTGACCGATTCACGAAAACGTTCCTGCGAACGAACCGGATGTCAGAGTTCGGTCCGGGACCGTCGGTGGCGCCGGGCCGCTCGTTGGAGCGGTGGCGCCCAGGAATGGACTGAGTTTCGAGAGTTCTTTGGTGCACGAGAGAGCGACCGCCTCCTGGCCGCCGCGGCGTTCGCTGCGCTCGAGACGACGCTCAAGCTGCAATGTGACATGTATGATGATGATGATCATGTTGCACTGGTGTGCTCGTGGTGTATTCGTGTTCGGTTGCTGCTGCCAACAACAGCAACGTGAAAACGGAACATTCCACGCCACCTCTGTTGCGTGCTCACAACAATAAACAAACAAAAAAAAACACTGAATCTCAAGTCGACATCGAATAGTGAACGAACCATGTCCAGTCGCTCCTTCAGTTCGTCGTTCTCCGCATCCTTTCGCTCGAGTTTCGTCTGCAGCTGACGTATCAGCGAGAGATGATGCGTGACGAAACTGTTCCACTCGGCCGTGCTCATGATGCGCATCAGGCCGAGTGCGTCCGGTGGCGGCTGATGGGCGTGCTGATGGTGTTGATGTGCATGCTGATGGTGTTGATGTGCACTTGCCGGTGTGCAACGCTGCTCAGGCTTGCGTTTGTGTCCAAGCAGGACGCCGCCGGCTTTCCCGTGAATGATCCGGTTCGCTTTGTGTCGTCGAAACGCAGCAGCTGTCGACATTTTCGTTGGCTTATTCAAGCGATTGCTCACAGTTTTGTTGTTGTTGTTGATGTCAGTGCTGTTCGCGGCCGTTTGCATTACCGACTTGCTGTGACTTTTCACTTCCGCTGGTTTCGTTCCATTGTTGCCCATTGCCATTTGAAAACTCTGTTCGTTTGAAGTTCTACCAATGTCTCTGGTTTGTTGTTGCTTGTGCCACCGTAGCGTGGCCCCAGGCAACTTGAGGCTACCTGAAGTTCGTGAATTGAATGTCAGACACTACAAAGTAACGTACATATGAATCATTTTTTAGATCAACAAAAATAACAACAACTGCCATTCCATTAGCAACGGCGTTGCGCTGCGAGTGAAACAGAAAGCGCTTTATTGTTGGTGTATCGGTATCCTAATAGTCTAAACGGGATCATGATCATCGCATCGCACGTACCGTACCGTTGGCTGAGTGCAGATCCCGCACGCACCGCACTCCTGAACATAGACAGATATATCTTAACGACGCTTTGCCTACATTACTAAACCAAAGCCAAGTTTACTTACAGTCTGTTTTGTTGTTTAGTTTCGTGATTGTTTGTTGTGCAGGCTGTTCTGTTCAATTATCATAACATTTTCTTGTTTGACATGTCGGATCGGACTGAAGTGCCGTCGTGTGTTCCAAACTTACTTGTCGCTTCAATGGATCGTCGTCATCCACGGCAGTTAGGCTTTTCAGTTGGGTAGACCTCTCCGAAATACGCGACGCGAACCAAACTGAAAGTCTTGCTGGCGCTTTGTTCTAACTCGAGTTTCAAAAAAGCCTGCACAGATCTGCCTGCAAAAGTTCTACGAGCTCGGCGACGAAGTTTGCGCGCTGAAGTTCGGCGCACTGACGCCCGGCTATTCGCTGCTGTCGCGGTTGCGTCAGTTGAGGGACGCCGCTCTGCCGTCGGACGCGCACGACGCCGCACTGAATCGCTTGTGCGTCTCGTGCACGCGACTGCCGGACATGGCGAACTGTCTGTTCACCAGTTATACCGACAGGAAATGCCTGATTGATGTGCGTGCGCTTTGTTCGGATTCGGTGTTTTGGGTTTTTTCTTCACGGCTGATTCTGCTGGTTGAAACGTGCAGTCGCAATGCCACACTGCCAGATGAGAATCTCGATGACCACAATGATGCTTATCTTCAGTCAAAATGCTGATTTTTGATGATTTTTGAGTTTTTACGAATTTCGGGATGAATGTTGAACACAAAAAAATGTGTAGTTCAGTTCTATGTAAGTGTTTCAAACTTCATGGCTTTACGTGCAACCAGTCGGCGAGCCATTTACTTTTGTTGTTTTAGGACACCCTGTACAATTTCTGAGCGTCTTCCTTCAAGTTTTCAGTGTCTCCTGGCGAGCTGCTTCATTTCGGTTTATGCTGGCCATAGTTGTTCTAGGGGGGGGCCTGGGGGGGGGCCGCCCCCCCCCAAAAAATTTTAGAATCTATCTCTCCATAGTTGTTCTAGGGGGGGGGGCCGCCCCCCCCCCCAAAAAATTTTTGAATCTATCTCTATCAGACAGGTTTTTTCTGCTCAGCTATTATCTATCTAAAAAAATTTCTCAGCCAACTATCTATCTGAAAATTTTTGTGTTCGAAGACATAAAATGAGTCAATTTTTGACCAAAATTGACCATTTTTGCTCGTAATTCTTGAAAATTTCGCTAATTTTAGGTAAAATACGCGTTTATACGTGATTTTTAGTGTATTTTTTGCATTATTTTGCTGTTTTTATAGCTTTTTAGCGTTTTAGCTATCTATCTATCAAATTTCAAAATTTTGACCGGCCCCCCCCCAAAGTCACATGCCCCCCCCAAAATTTTCCAGCTATCTATCTATCTGGACAATTTGCTCCAGCTATCTATATCGGCCCCCCAACCCCTCGGCTCTGGAACAACTATGATGCTGGCATCGGCGAGAAACCCTTGACCATTGGAGGAAAGGTAAACAGGGGAATTTTGTGTGCTCGCAGATTGAACTTTTGTTTCGAGATTCAAGATTCAAGATTTTATTTAACACGCAGCACCTTTAACAAAAACACAATGATAAAGGAGTAACATAATGACAAAATTATTTAAAAATGAATAAAACGAACAACTTTCCAGTGAAATCAATAGCTCAATTGAATAAAATCCTGAAAGCTGTTCCAAACTTCCAACAGCTGTGGTGTTTCTTTGAAAGCTATTATTAATAGGTTCTGCGACTGAATGCGTTTGCAGATGTGGAAAGGAAGCGAGTTTCAATGTTTATGTGGCATTTCAAAACAGCCTAAATGTCCCGGCCCAATTTAGGGGACTCAGATCACCTAACGTTGAATTCCCGCGTCGTGCATGCTTACCAATCTATGCGCGCATTGAGTATATGGACCAAAATGAAAGATAAAATACCACATTTCAACGGATCGTAAGTACGTAGGAGCCGCCGTGCGCTGTTGAGCTGAAATTTCAACACCACATGTGGACTTGTCAAGTCAATGCTTCCATTGGTCAGCTGAGCTCGTGCGAGATTGTTGAGAAGTAGACAAACTACACTCTAACTCTGTATTTTAGGGAATCAGCTGATTGGTTGGTAATCGTGGATGCATGCGTTCTGTGCAAACCAAACTCAGCATCGCCCACTGCGACAGCAATGCCTGCCCAGAATGCATACATCCCGTAATCCCAGCCAATCAGCTGATTCTCTATAATTTAAAAGTTCGACTGTATCTGTGTATCAAACTGTATTCTTTTTCGGGACTATGTCGACGGTGGCTTCACAAACAATCTGCCAAAAGTGAAAGGTCTCCGAACGATCACCGTCAGCCCGTTCAGTGGCGAAGCGGAGATCTCGCCGGCGGACACGGACGAAACACGCGAGAAGGGCGACAGCGACTGGACGGTCACATTCGGACAGCAGTCGTTCAATGTACGCTTGCGCGTTTTTTTTTTAAATTTTTTTTGATCAGCAACAGGAATACGAACGTTCGAGATCAGAGATCGCGACTTGACAGTTGTTATACCAGCGGTCTTTCCAATTACGATGGCACTCCAGTGACACACTTCAGTTGGCGTTGAGTTTTTAGTATGCTGTGTTTCAGAATTTCCCGCGCGAAATTCAAATGTCTATTATCATATTCATATGTCAGTCTACTAACTTCATAACATATCCAACTAGCTGATTGGTTTTTTGACTGACTGACTGATTGACCAACCAACCACAACGTTTTTCCGGCACGTCACGTCTCATTCATGAAGCAAAAAAATAACAATCCGACTTGTCACGTTATCCGACGTTCAGCTTTAGATCACGCGCTCGATCACAACGACAACGGTGAACTGCTGGATCGTTTCATATCACTGAGCGACGAAGGTGACGCGTGCAGTGCGATGACGAACGACAGTGCACCAGCGGTGGCAAGTCAACGTCGCGTCGCAAGCAGCGCAACGGACAGTAAACATTTTTTTGTTTTCGTTCCACACATTGTTGCTCGATTTGCTGAATTGGCGTGCTTTTTTCAGATCGCCGTCTCGTTGAGGACGAACGTTTCAACAAGGAAAAAGTCAAAACGGATCTGTGTGGCGTGCGGGTAAACAATTTCTAACACAGTTGTTCCAGAGCAGAGGGTTGGGGAGCGGATCAAAATTTTGAAATTAAGTAGATAGACAGCAGAAACGTTAAAAAGGGGTAAAAACAGCTAAATTTTGCTTAAAATACGCTAAAAATCGAGCATTACCTAAAATTTGCAAAATTTTTAGGAATTTCGCGCAAAAATGGTCAAAAATTGGCTCATTTTCTGTCTTCGAAGACAAAAAATTTCAGATAGATAGCTGGCTGAAAAGGTTTTTCCAGATAGATAACAGCTCTGAGCCGAAAAAACTCTGATAGAGATAGATTCGAAAAATAGCCCCCCCCAGCCCCCCCCTTAGAACAACTATGGTGCGTCGTGCATGTGTGCATTTGTTTCTCAAATTCCATCACTGTGGTGACACGCAAGGTTCAACCACCCTCATGTCGTAGTGGCCTAGTAAACAGGACATAGGCCCCCCCCAACCCCCCCCCCCCTCTAGAACAACTATGATTTCTAACAAATCTCTCGCATTCGGCCATGTTCGGTTCCATATCGCAACAATTGAAGTTTGGATGTTCGAGGTGAATTGATTCTTGCCAGTACCGAAGGCGGAAAGCAAATTTTCGAGGGGGGGGGGTGTCGTCACATGGGGGAGGGTGCGAAAAATTATTGTTCGTTACTTGCCAGTCTCGGTTGCCAAAAAGCACACTAGTGCACCGCGCTGATGTACAGGCGGCAGTTTTGTCATGATGAAGTGAAGCGGCGTCAGCCGCTGCAGCACTTACAATCCGACCCGAACCTGACCACGTGCATTTTGCAGTGCTTCACACAATCATTCTTGCTGAAGCTGCCGCCTGTACGGAATGGCCGAGTAAACATGGCAGCTTTTTTCAGGGTGCAAGGAGCGCGCGAAATTTGAATGAAAGAAACCAGCGTTTAAAAATTCAAAAATTGTGTGTCAAATTTGCCGTGTTTTTTAACTAATTGATTCTTCGTGCTATTATGATCATTTTTTCTCCCCTGCACACACGATTGAAAAATGCACAAAATCGATTGTCTAAGCAGTCGCACTATCAATTGACAATAGAGTTTATTCCATGACACTTGAATGAGATGACGAACACGTGCAACTGGACGAAAGTGGGTCGCCGATTTTCTTGAATTTCTTCTGGATTTGGTCATGATGTTTTTTTCATACTTGGTGTGATTAAATTGTCGCATAAAATTGGGAGGTTGTTTGTTTATTGGACAAATTGGATTGTTTATTTAAAAGAAACAATTGACTTGATGTGGTTCAATCAATGCCAATCAATCATCAGACGTCGTTTTTCTGGAGTTGGCGTTGCTTTGCATTGGTCAGACGAACAGAAAAGTTGCAGAAACGGTTGAATTTGTAAGTTTTATGGACGCCAATTTGGGCGTGTCATTACCAAACAGATAAGTCAAAAGCAAAACGTGAGTGTGTGCGTCGTGTGTCCACCATTTTCTACTCTTGTCTGTGCTGTGCATCGTCGCATTCATTTTCCTTGTCAAGGTTTCCTTTGCAAGAGCAGTGGAATGAATCCCGTCGCCGTCGTTTTGCAAAACCCATACTGTGAGTGTGAAATGAGCAGTGCGATTGCGGCGTCGTCGTTTTGGAGATTTTTGTTTTGTTCACTGACAAATCAAAATCACCATGTTTGCGATAAAAGCGTTGTTTAAACTTTTCAAATAAAAAGAAATTGAAATGGACTTTTTTGGGTTACGGTAGTTTAGACTAATAGGCCAACCTTGGTGTATTGATTAAAAACCAACGCGCCTATCGTTGGTTGACATGATGTTTCACGCAAACGCATCTGGTTACGCATGCTACGTACGTACACGTGTACGTTCGTTCAGACTTCTCACACAAAAAGGCAACTAAAAACCTTGAACAGCATTGCAAGTGGAAAAACAGTTTTGCACGTCCAATTTTTGAAATGTTGCATGTATGCATCCGATGCAGCGGATACTTAGGTCGATAAATCAATGCAAACTTACAATGCTCGTGAGATAATCGAACGGCATCGATTCGTTCAGCCAACCAGCCAAATCTAAATGTTCGAGCACAATCAATGGACCAAATTCCAGACAAACCAATTGCGATTTCGCCTTGTCACACCATTCACACTCTCAATTCACATATCATGATGAGATACTGTTCACGATACCGGTTAAAAAACCGAACATTTGAACAAAACGATTGAAGCTTCTGGTTCTTTATTAGCGCACTACATTTATTATCAAATTCCTTTTTGTGCAAGCAACAAATTACAACAGCGGTAATACGTACTCTAGCACAAACGAACACACATAACGAAGCGACTTTATTTCGAAACTTCTATCAGTGAATCATTTTTCAGTTTTCGCCACTTTCTCAGCATTTTGAAACGAATCCGCATCCGAGTCCGAATCGCGTTCACCATCTTTCAATGCTGCTTTTGCTCGTTCCGTCCAGTCGTATGGTTTCCAAGCTCGTTTCATTTCAGTCACGATCTTTTGTTGTTCGTCTCGGTCTAGCGACCTTGGCTTTCGCCAGCGGTTATGCTCCAAGTCCAACACACCCGCAATTATTTCCTAAAACAGTCAGTTTCTATTGCTAACGGATTTACCGTCATCGACTTGCACATGCACCAGTCAACCAGCGTCAGAATTTGGCAACAAACAGTCCAAATCATCGCCGTTACCTTTCCAAAATATGCCGGAAACAGATGTTCATGCTCAATAACGTGCGCAAAACCGGCTTGCAGGCCGAAATCAACGGCGAAGTAGGAGAAGCCTTTCGGTATTGAACGACGCAGCTCTTTTCTGCTCAGTTCAATCAGTTTCTTGTTCTGCGCCCATTCGGATTCGCTTTCCAGAATCGCTTTCTGAAGACAACAGGATGATAGTTTGCTTCAAGAGAGTTTTGAGTTCATGACGCCTTGAATTCACGAAATGCGACCTTGAAGTATATGGATATGGTATCCGAGAACTCGTTCGGTATGGGAATGCACTCGACGAGCATGTGCGGCTGGTGCCTGATGTTCTTCGCAGTCTCCACAAACACGCAGTCCTCGTCGCGATCGGCAAACATCGCCACCAAGCCTTTGCGCCAGATCTGCGTGCAACAAAATGGCTTCTTCAATAACACACACACAACGTTTTTTGTTCACAGTGGGTTATCAAAAACAATCGTGTAAATTGTGTTCGTTTAAACCTGTCACTTTGGCGCGTGATGCACAGCACGTGAAACTTTGAATTACAGTTTTGTACCAGTGTATCGGGTTCACTTGAAATCAAACACCACATTTCTGGCTTATGTGTTTTCTTGCAACTCCGATCCAGTTCTTTCTTACTTCGCAAGCTCCGTAATCTTCGAAAAAAGTGACAGCTTTGAACAGAACAGATATACTGTACCATCATTTCTTGGTGTACATCTTCGTCGAGTTGCACAGAGCTGCTACAATGCGCCATTGGCACAATCAGACAGTGTCCGTCAACCATTGGCTCCGTTGCGGGTATACTGAGGTACGTCTGCAACAAACGGAATTTGCATAAAAATCTAGTTTAGCATATTTTACTCATATCCCATTGCATTAACCCTTCACAAGTTTATCCAATAATCCAAATGAACTTGCTATTTTTTACGCGCAAATATTTGAAAGGAGAAAGAACGGTAACTCGACTTCTAGTATTGTGCTTATAAAACAACTTTTGTACAGGTATAAATATACGTCTTTTCCCCGCAATCTGCTCGTTCTTTCGACTGAAACTTGCGCTCTCATGTGCTGAAATGTCATGTTCATACGGGCAAACTGTATCTGTATGTTGTTACCATGATTCTGTTCTGAAAGTAGCACCAAGTCTACCTTTAATCCAACAGCCACAGCAAGATGTTTCTGTCGTTTCGGACTGTCGATACAGTGACGGCACGATTCGAGCGTCTCTTGCAAACGGTTGTATTCTGAAAACAAATACCGTATTACCTCTAATAAACCCCCATGGGGGTTTATTTCTTCAGCGACTTCTGGGGGTGGGGGTTTATTTTTTGGGGGGGGGGGTTATTTGGAAACCATTTTTAGGGGTGGGCAAAATGGCAAAAATACCTTCCATGGCAGGAAGGAAGTCGCAGAAACTTCTGCTCTACATAGAAATTTCCTTTTACAACAGCCTTTTGTAATGAAATTACCATTAACTCATCCATTTGGGGCCTTTGGTAGCACAATTTCATCATTTTCACTGCAACCAGCCACTGAATTCACTGTTTATGTGTATGTTTTTCTGGGTATGTGTTTCAAACAGGTTTCCAATAATCCCCCATGGGGGATTATTTTTTGGGGGGGGGATTATTTGGAAACTTGTCGAGGGGGTGGGGGTTTATTTTTGGGGGGGGGGTTAATTTTGGGGGGGGTTTAATAGAGGTAATACGGTAGATGCTGAAACATGTTATTGTCGTTGTTTGCTTCACCGAACGAACAAAGTCCTTTTGATATTTTCTTACTTTGTGTTCCACTTTGAAATAAAAAAAATATGCCAGCAGTAAACATGTTTTCTGTGCGCTTCCTTCCTTTCTGTGACTCATGTGTAACGATCAAATTTTGAAACTTGTTTTTTTCAGTATGTTGATCATTCTTGAATTGATGAATTTCACTTCCATGAAGTGAAACAAAACAAAACGCGACAGACTGCAAAGAAACACTTCTCAGTGCTCATGACTCCATGACACCACTCCAACATCCCTGACGACACTCTGGTTGTCAAGTCCGGCCAGACTAGACTGCCAGTGGCAACGTCGCGAAATCAAGTCGTAAACAACCAAATCAAGCCAAAGTGAGAAAAAACTCCTGTCACAAGTCACAACTGACATCAAAACAACACATGAACACAGCATGTATTTTCATCATATTCCGCAGTTATTTTGCAACGAAGACAAAGATCCGTGAACGTTGTTCACACTGGTCGTTCTCTCACACACGCAGCAACTCGTCGATATTGTGTGTCATCAAGAATGACAGTTGATAATAAAATCATACAAACCATATGCATATTTCTTTTTAAACAAACATCTTTCTCAGCACAAACTGAACAAGGAAGCGAACGTTGGAAAAAAACTGAAACCGTGATTTTTGGACGGCGTCACAATCACAAGACAACTTGCTGAACGGGTCAGCACAGCCGACAGCCAAGAGAGACAGACGTCATGTGAGTTGACAATGTACAAATGCGTAAAAAACGTGCGTATAATTACTACGCTCAACGGTGCAATTGTTCTTACGGCCTCTATGCGATCGAGCGCCATTGTTTACGTCAAAACTTGCCGAAAAACAATCTTGCGCAACGCTCACGATAGTTTGTGACAAATCACCCATCTCCGATATCACCAACACCACACACACAACACAATTCTATCATGATCTTTACGTGATCCTCATACACTGTCTCACGCACGATAATTCTAATTGCACGTCTTGGTGCGTATCGTACCTGCCAATCGGAGCTCCCCCGCTTGATTACACCAATTTAAAAAAACGTAGAACACTTTCGAAGCGACTCCTCTGTTAAGACTATGTTGTGACATGACAAGAAGTTCCTTAACCCACTTCCACGGCAACATTATTCAGCCGTTAACTAGCTATAATGCGTATCTATCTAGCTCTAGCATTGGTATCTTGCTATTTCGCTAGTTGCGACGCTGTGGGAATTGAGTGGGGAAGGGTATCGAGATGCGCAAGCCACAAAAAATTCGGGAGAAATTCTGCGGTGTCAGGGCTATTTGGGCACAACAAACTTTTCTCTCAAAACGGTGTGCAGCTGGCAGTTTTTTTTTCGCGCGCTGCGCACCGGTTTGCGTTCGTCCCACCGTTTTGATAGCTGCGTACGAACCACGGGTATGCTGGCTGCGGCATTATTTTACCTTTTCGTTGGGAAAGATTTTTTTTTCATATTTTTGTCTTAAATATGTTGTGCCATTTCTGCCACCGCAACACCTGCATTCTCGTGTGCACACGCCGCAAAACGCATTTAATTT